>PVIR01000794.1:0-142665 GCA_004026965.1 Petromus typicus | reverse complement strand
CTCAAGACTAAACTATTAAGTGTCATGTTCCTATGGAAGTTTCCTAATCACTGCTCTGTGATCCACTACCTTCCAGGATCCCACAGGCCTGACTTCCCCACCCACAGTGATAATCAGCTCATAATCCCAGGATATTTGGCCCCTGCTTGGCTGGCCTCACTCTGCACTCCAGCAGAGATCCAGGGGTCCTTTCCCAAACAGTTGCTCTCTCTCATGGGTGCTGGAACAACAGGTTCTATCAGTCACTGACCAAAAATACTTTTACAAGAATGCTCCTAAAGTTTCAAAAATGCAGATCTTGAATTTGCATCATGCCAAGCACGATACTGAATTCACAGGAATGCAGCAACATGCAGACCCACCCATCACAGCCTCTGCACTATACTGCATGGACCAGCTGTCTCTCCAGCTCTCAGGGTCAAGTCTTCCTGGCCTCATATTTCCTCCCTACACTACAAAGTCGGGTTTGCCCAGGATGCATCTGTGTAGGTTACATAGAATTTCCCCCTTATCATTATTCTCTAAATAATTTACCATGACAACCATTCACACGACATTTATTGTGTTGAATATTATAAGCCACACAGAAAAGGTCGAAAGTATGCAGAAGGCTGTGCACAGGGTTTTATGGGAAAATTCTAACATTTAATATAAAGATCTTGACACCAAGGATTAGGGTTTCCAGGTTGGGTCTCAGAAATAATCCACTACAGTTTCTAGTGGACAACTATTCACATACCCACACTGTGGCTCAGGACCTGCTTCCAGGGGGACCTGGTAGAAGAGTCACAAGGAGCTAAGAAGCTGTGAAGAGTGCATGGGCAGAAAATCACGACATGGGGAAGCCAGGAGTGAAATCATCGTTGAGGCAGAGGTACCAGCAGTATAGGAAGGTGATCCAGAGGTGGGATGAACTATCCTGGTGATGAGAGCGGAGGAGTTGACAAGGTTGACTGTGATCTTGGTGCAGTCCAAGTGGTAATTCTTGTGTGAGGGAGAAGTCATGCCATGGTTCCTGAGGGTCAGAGAACAGTGAGCTTGAGGGAGCTGCTCCTCGAAGGCATGGAGACCTGCCCTCCCAGCAGGGGCCAAGCTTGCTGCTTCCCTCCATTCTGCTCTCAACAGCCCCACCTTGAATTCATCCAGTGGAGTAATTAGAAGTAGCCTTTCCCCAAAACACCTATTATTTTAGATAAAAGGTGGAGATACAGAAAGGTTTTTCAGCCAAACTGAGTATATGCTTTACTGTTTCCCTCCCCAGCGATGGCTGGGCTTACTTCTAAGTAAGTACAGGCGCCCTTTGTTCTTCTCTTCTATCTGCCCACTTCCCACATCATGGCCAATGGCCACAATGTTGTCCTGAGTCACCATCTCCCAGAGGCATAACCTTGCTCTTTCTGCATGTCCTGAGCCATAGTAGGTAGGACTCTGGTTGTTCTGTGCTCAAACCTTGTTCGAGTGAAATTTAACCCCTTACTTACAATGTTAAAATGCCAGGAGACCCAAAGAGCCATTGTCTGACAAAGAACAGAAGAGAGCTACACACGTGCTCCACAGAGTTGATGGGGCCACCAAGGTGGGAGCCTGAACTTTATGAAATTGTGGGGCTTTTTGCTATGCAAATTAAAGCTTTTTGTAGGGAAGCTGCAATGTCTTTATAAAAGGCACTGGATGAAATTATAAGGTTCCATCTGTGGAAGAACATCTTTTGTTCAGGCAGTAGAAACAATGTGGCTGGAGAGTAATGTTCCACCCTGAGTAAAGGGAGGAACAGGAGAGCCAGGGTCCCATGCCACACCAAGGTCTGGATTGCGCTGAGAACCACCCCAGGAGCATCTTCCTAGAGATGATGCTCTCTCAGCAGTGCTACAAGGAGGTAATTCTTCTCAGCATGGCCCACATTTCTACCTGGGGACACCCTACCCAAGGAGGTTTGGCCAGCAGGGTGGGAAAGAGCTGCTCAAAACATAAAGTCATAGTGAGAATTTACTTTCAGTTGTAAAATAAATGTTTTAATGGAGAAGACAATCCAAAAATGTATTAAATAGCATGCCTGGACTGTTGGGGCCATACTGAGAAGAATTACATCCTCGTAGCACTGCTGAGAGTGCATCATCTCTAGACAGGTGCTCCTGGGGTAGTTCTCAGTGCAATCCAGACCCTGGTGTGGCGTGGGACCCTGGTTGTTCTGCTCCCTTCTCCTACCCTGGAAGGGAAGGGATGTGATGTGATGTGGTGTGAAATAGTACTTCTTGCTATTTGGAAGAGAACAGACCAGAGAAAAGAGGACCTCTGTTTTTGTTTCAAAAAATTGTTTCCTTTTTCTCTCATATTATTTGACGATTATACTTTTGGGAGAAATATGTGTTTCAAGTTGTTCTGTTTTGAGGATTCGTCTTTCTTGCCTTTTAATCAGCTAATTATCTTTCCACATTTCACATGGAAATGGGGACCTTCCCTAACTAAATATCACTGAATTGTTTCTGCTCAGAGGTAAATTTCTCTGCAGCTTCTGATCAGCCTCATCTGGTCAAAGACATAAAGAAGCAGCAGCATTGAGACCCATGTAAGCCCTTCTAGGTCTTGGGTTCACAGGCTGTATCAAGGGTCCATCTCCAGTGTCCAAAGCTTGTTGATTATGCTTAACACTCATCTTCTGAGAAACAGCTCATTATTCATGTGGTTTGTTTTTTTCAGATAAATATAGAAAATATCAACTTCCAAACTTATAAACAAGTTTAGGAACAAAGTAGGATACGAAATCAACATGTGAAAATTAATAGTTTTGTATATGCTAGTAGTGATCTATCTGAAAAAATAATGAAGAGAAAAATTCCCCTTAAAATAGCTACAGCTTTTTTAAATCTGTGAATTTAACCAAGAAGGCAAACAAATCTCTACAATTAAAGCTACAAAACATTGATAAAAATTTGAAGATGATTAAAAATAATTGTAATTATATCTCATATTTATGTACTGGAAAAAATAATTTATGAAAATGTCCATACTATCCAAAGAAGTCTACAGGTTCAACGCCACTCCCACTGAAATACCAATGTCATTTTTCGCAGAAGTAGAGAAACGATCCTGAAATTTATATACAAACATAAATGCCCTGAATAACCAAAGCAGTCCTGAGGAAAAAAAAAAGCTGAAGGTACTACAACATCTGATTTCAAAATACACTGCAAATCTATGGCAACAGCCTGGCATTAGCATAAACATCACACCAATGAAACAGAATAGAAAGCCCAGAAATAAGCCCATACATTTACAGTCAACTGATTGTTGACAAAGAAGCCAATGGAAAAAGAATAGACTCCACAATAAATGGTTTTAGAAAAACTGTAGGTCCACCTGCAGAAGAGTGAAAGTTTTCCTCTCACCAGCTGAATTATGATTGATGTACAGCATTAAACAAACAAAAAAAGCACAGGAGAAAATTTTCTTTCTTTCTTTTTCTCTTGTGGTACTGCTTATTTAACCCAAAGCAGTTTTACAGAACTACATTCCCAGCTGGTTTTGTATTTTTTTTTTATTATTTTGAGACAGGATCTTGCTAACTTGTGCAATTGTCTAGGCTCAGCTTGAGGTTGCAGTTCTCCTGCCTCAGTGTTCCAAAGTGCTGGGATTATAGGTGTACACGATAACATTTGTTTTTCACAGGAGCAATTCTTCAGGACATTGGTCTGGGAAGAGACTTTTTTCATATGGCCTCCAAAACAGGGTAAAAAGCAAAACTTCTGTAAGGATTGCATCAAACTCAAACGCCTCTACACAGGAAGAAAACTCTCAAGAGATCTAAACTACAGAATGGGAGAAAATATGTACAAACATATCTGGAATATATAAGGAACACATGCAACCTAATAGTTTCCAAAAGAAAAATAACCCAATTAAAGAACTGATTAAAGACATTTTGTATTTCTCCAAAGAAGATATACAGATGACCAACAATTGTATGCAAAGAATGTTCAGTATCACTAACCACTAAAGAAATTCAAATAGTAGTCAAAATGAGAACACTACTTGACCCCAGTTAGAATGACTCATCAAAATGTTAGGACATAACAAATGTTGGTAAGGATACAGAGAAAGGAGGACTTATACAACTCTCACCGGGAATGTATATTAGTATAGCCATTATAGAGAACACTACAAAGGTTCCTCAGAAACTAAAATTAGGACTACTATAAGCTCTAACCATCAACTGATATCATCTCCAAAGGCAACCTGTACTCCTGTATTTATTGTAACACTATTCACCATAGTCAGGATCGGCAATCAATCTAAATGTCTATCAGTGGGTGAATGGATAAAGAAAATGTGGTATAGAAACACAATGAAATCTTATTGTTTGCAATTATAGGGATAGAATTGGAAATCATGATATTATATGAAAAAGACAGGGACAGCAAGACTGAGTGGATATAGTTATTAATAAGGCATTGCACATCTTAAAATAGTTGAAGATTTTGAATGTACTTACCATGAAGAAGTGACAAAACTTTAAGGTGATAAATATTAGAGTCACCACCTTACAAAAAGGCCCCTAACCTGTGCCAGATCCAAAATGACTTCATTTCTAAAGGGCAGCCTATCAGTAAAATTTCTAACCTGCAGGCCAAGCCAGACTCAATTGGCTCCAAAGCTCTTCCAGCTCCCAAGTCCCCACAAAACCCTACTCCAATTCCTAACTCTGTCCTTCACCATTGTTCAAGGCAGCCCACAGCTTTCACCTCCATTAAAACCTTGTGACAAGTATTTTTAAGCTCATCTTTCTTTTAATAAATATGCTAACTTGATTGTAATTCAATGTATATATAAATTGAAACATCACTTTGCAGCTCATGAACCTGTACACTTATAAGTCAATCAAAAATACTTTCAAAAAGTAGTCTAATTTTAGAAAGAAAAAATTTATTGTTAGTCCAGTGAGCAAGTGCTCAGAGTTTGGAATCAGAAAGCACAAGATTTACTCTGTCCCACCACTGACTGATTCTCTCACCTTAGACACCAGTTCTTGAAGAAACTAGATTCCTTTCTGTCAAATGGGATAGGTAACGACACCCTTTTAGAAAGGAGTAGTTAAAAAAGATGGCATGTATTAAATGTTTAGGTCAATTTCTGACATGTCATGAGTGATTTTAAAATATATTTGTAACTGCTCTCTGATGCTTAGTTTTGACAGACCTTATTGCTTTAGAATAGTCTTAGATTTATAGACAAGCTGAGCAGATAGTACCAAGAGTTCCCATATAAACTATACCTGGTGTCCTCTACTATTACCATCTTACATGGGTATGCTACTTTTGTAATAATTAATAAAAGTGCATTAACACATTGTCATTAGCTCCCCCAAGCAGTTCATTCATATTTCTAGTCTGTTTACCCTGTCCCTTTTCTCTCCGGGACACTACATTCCATTTACTGCTGTGTCTCTTTTGGCTTCTGTTGGCAAAGACAGTTTGTCAGATTTTATGACTTGGGAAATTTTAACGTACCGCCCATATATCCTGCAAGATACTGCACTCCTGTAATTTGATCATCTTTTCTCATGGCTGATCTGGGGATCTGAATTCTGGAGAGAAAGACCATAAAGGTAAAGTGTCCTTTCCATCACATCATATCAGAAATAGATACAATCATCAGTACTTCTTGCATTTTCGATTGACCTTCATCACCCTGCTGAGGCAAGTTCTGTCAGATTTCTTCAGTGTGAAGTCATACACCCCCCACATACACTTCATACGTTTTGGAAGGAATTCCCTGTGTACAGTATACATTTAACATATGGAAAATTCTGCCACATAAATCAATTTGAATTTTTCCTTTCTAAGATATTTCTATTTACAAATTATGTAAATATTAATTTTTATGTGTATAAATTTGTGAACGTATATGATTTATAGGGCATGTTATTATCTAGTGTTAATTTTATTGTTTAAATTATTCCTGCTTTAGCCACTAGTGATCTTCAGCTTCAAAGTAGTTTTGAAACATCTCTACATGTGTGTTGGTATGCATACACGTGTGCATATATATACAGCTGTATCTATATAAAGCTAATCATGACATCTTATTGATATTTTCAACTTAAATTCATTGTCATCTATCTAGCCTCCTTCTCTCAAGTGCAATCCTAGTCTAACAGTAAGGAAACTGGCTCTCCCCATCTGTCATCTCGTGATTTTTTTAAATGATGGCCACATGCTCAACAGTAGTATAATTGTTAACCTATAATCCAAGAGGAAAAACTTTATCTATCACGTACAGAAATAGATGGGGTTGCTCTGGCTTTTGTTACACATTTCCCTTGTCTCTAAGTTTCTCAGCATAATGACTTCCCTCACGAACTTTTCAGTGAGGATACCCCTACATCTGTGCAGTTTCTCCTGTCACATTCTGTTAGGAGCCATTCTATAGAACTTTGGAGAAAAAAAATCATTTCACAATGAAACTATGATTAGTATTGTCTGAGGTCTCAGTCGTTCCGTGATGCTGTGATCTTTTTTTTTTTTTTTTTTTTTTTTAGATTTTTTGAGACAGGGTCTTGCTTTGTGGTTCACGCTGGCCCTGAGCTCAGCCTCAAACTCACATCACAGCAATCCTCTTGCCTCTGCCTCCCGAGTGCTGGGATTACAGGCGTGAGCCACCACGCCCAGCCATGATGCTGTGATCTTTAAAGGGAAGATTACGTCAGTGGAAGGTATCCTGGTTCTTTGAGAACTCAGTAGTAATTAAAAACAGAAAGGTTTCACCTGAGAGGAGGTGCATTCCTTATTAGCTTAATCATCCCACCTACTGTTGTAAGAATGCTTTGCTCATTGTACAGTCCTAACCAGCATAAGCTCCTCATCACCTAAGATCCTCATCATAAGAGATCATCTCTGCCCTCTGAGACATCTGATACTCCTCCAATGAGAAGGTCCTCTTGAATTTAGGATCATCAGCACCCTCTGTTACTCCCTATGAGCCCAATAAATAGTGGCAAGCTCAGTGTCTTTGTCTTTGCCTGCTCTGAGGCCTTGACCTCCTGCCCACCCATATACTTTGAAATTATGCAAGCTTGTACCGTCCTTTTTTTCTTTAGCCTTTACTGTTCCCATTTCTAGGTTGTTGAAGAACTGATTGATCTCCAATAGTACTCTGATTCCATCCCGATATCCCTAAGTACTTGACAAAGTATAAAAAAAATTATATAAATCAGGTGACATACACCTGTAATCCCAACACCTGGGAGGTGAACCAGGAGGATTACTGTGTGCTTGAGGACAGCCTGAACTACACAGCAAGACTCCATCTCAAAAAACAAAACAAAAATATTCATATGTGTTAAGATTCAATCTTTGTTCTATAAAGTTCTATGAAGCTGGACAAATGAAAAATCTCACTGCCTCTGCACAGAATGATTTCTGACTTTCTCTTTTTCAAACCTTCACCTTCTATGCCAAGCCCTGGGAACCACTGATCTGCTTACTACCTCTAAAGGTTTTTCTATTTCCAGATATCATATATTTGTGATAATACAATATATAGATTCTTCAGAATGATCTCTTTCATTTAAATATATGTACCTAAGCTTTCTCTATGTCTTGTAAACTCAATAACTAATTTCTTGTTAATGCTAAATAATATTCCATCTTACTGTATCACAATTTCTTTATGGATTCATCTATTAAAGAATTTCTTGGTTGATTCTGGTTTTTTCTAATTATCAATAGTACTATTATAAACTTTCCTTTTGTCAACTCTTTCATGATGATAAATTTTCAAAATTAGTTGAGTGGATGTTAGAAAGACAGCTGTTAGATTGTGTGACAAAAGAATGCTTAACTTTTTTAAAAAAATTCAAATCTTTATTGGTACATTATATATACACTTCATCATTGCATTCAACACTGAGAGTTTGTACCAATATATGACATGACTTGATTCTCATTTTTCCCATTCCCCTACCCACCCCACAACCCTCCACCCACTATATACATAAGATTGTTTCCTTTTTTATTGCCATCATATTCTTTTTCCCCTCATTTTTTACTCCTACACCTTATTTCCTTTTAAATATTTTCTATTTCAAAATATCTACTATATATATATAGAACTCATTTACATCTTCATTTTCTCATATTAGAGAAAATATGATATTTACACATCTATGACTTATATATTTCACTTATGAGACGTCCTGAAGGTACATCCATTTGAGTATTATTCTACCATAAAAAATGATAAGATTCCTAGTGAGTGATAGTCATTCCTAGTAAATGATAGTCATTCCTGGTGAGATGGAATGTTTAACTTTTTAAGAAACTGCAAAAATACCTTCCAAGGCTACATCTTGGAATCAATCCAAGTGTCCATCAACTGGACACTGGATAAAAAAGCTGTGGTTCTTCTACAGAATGGAGTATTATTCTTCCATAAAAAATGATAAGTTTGAATCATTTCTACTTAAATGGACATACCTTGAGGATATCCTCATAAATGAAATAAATAGGGCACAGATAGGTACATATCACATCTTTTCTCTGGTATGAGAAAATAAAGATGTAATGAGCCCTAACATTGTATGTTATATATTGTGAAATAGAAAATGCTCAATGTAAATAGAGTGAAGGGGGAAAATGTTGAGATTGTAACAAAAAAGTAAGGAAACAAATTTTATGTATATGGGGGGGTGGTAGGGTGGGTAGGGTTGTGGGAAAAAATGAGAATTAAGTTGTGTCTTATACTGGTACAAATCCCCATTATGGAGTGCAATCATGATGTGTATATTTAATGTACCAATAAAGATAATAATAATAAAAAATACCTTCCAAGGTGCCTGTACCACTCAATATTCCACAATGAGCAGAGTTCTTGTCCCAGATTCTTAGAAACTTTTACTGTTATCTCATAGATATTATTCTGTAGAGATTCATATTGGAATGGCTAATATTTCATAATGGCATTTCATTGTCATTTTAATTTTCACTTTCCTAACACAAATTTGAACTTTTCAAATATAATTATCTGTCATGTACCTTTCATTTTTGGTAAAGTGTCTCTTCAGATTTTTTTACCCATTTTGCAAAACTCAGTTTGTTTCTGTATGGTTTAGTTTTTAAGACCTCTATGTATATTTTAGGTATGAGTCTTTCATCAAGTGAGTATTTTGTAACTGTTTCCTCCAAGTCTACAACTCTTTTTTCATTATCTTAACAATATGCTTTACATGCCATAGTTAACTGTAATAGAGTCTAATCTGGCAATGTGTAATGATTTCTATTTTTTATTAGTACATGTTGATTATGCAGATTAATAGATTGATTTTGGCAGATTTATAAAAGTGCACGGATACTTTGATAGTTTTCATCTCCCATCACCGTCCTTGTCCCCCACCCAAGTTTCCCAAGTTTCAATGAACACAATTGAGTTTGATCCTATGCATCACTTCAACTCTATTACATGCCATTAAGCTGCTCCTCCCTTCTCCTTTCTACCTTTTTGTCATCTTTTTAAACTTCCACGTATTAAGATAACATGTAATATTTGTCTTTCTGAGTCTAACTTATTCTACCCAACATGGTGAACTCTAATTTCACCCGTGTTCTCACAAATTGTCATTCTGTGTGGCAACATGAAACTTCATTAGATAGACAGTTAGATGATCTCATTTTCTTTTTTCCATTCATCTAGGCTGGTTCCTTCTCTTGACTCCTGTGAATCATATTATAATAAATGTAGATATTCAATTATCTCTAAAGAAAATTAACTTCAATTTTTTCAGGTATCTACTGCATCAAATTGCAGATATAGTTTTAGTTTTTTGAGAAATTTTCTTTTTTTAAATCTTTATTGGTACATTAAATATACACATCATGATTGCACTCCATAATAGGGATTTGTACCAGTATAAGACACAATTTAATTCTCATTTTTTCCCATAGCCCTACCCACCCTACCACCCCCCCATATACATAAAATTTGTTTCCTTACTTTTTTGTTACAATCTCAACATTTTCCCCTTTCACCTTATTTTATATTGAGCATTTTCTATTTCACAATATGTAATTAATTTCCATAATAGTTGAATGCATTTACATTCCAGCCAGTAGTGTGGGAGTGCTCCCTCTTTCCCTGCATTCTAGCCAACATTTACCACTCTCTGTATTATTGATGGCAGCCTTTCTGATTGCGGTATGATGAAATCTCAGAGTCATTTTGATTTGCATTTCCTTTGTGGCTAAAAAATGATGAGCATGTTTAATACACATTAATGACTTTTGTAATTATTTTTTGAGAAAATATCTTTTCAATCCACTTTCCCAGTTATTGATTGGGCTATTTGATGTTAAAATCTTGAGTTCTTTATGAATTCTATATATTAGCCCTCTGTTGGGAGTCTAACTGGCAAAATTTTCTCCTAATCTGTAGGCTGTCTCTTCAACCTGTGTGCTGAGTCTCTTCGATCTTTTAATGGACTACTGTACTTCTCATGTTGTCTCTAGAAATTCATTACAAAATCTACATCATATACATTATGTCCCAGATTTCCTTCTAAAATTTCATAATTTTGCCTTTCACATTTATGTGTCTGGTCTCTTTTCAGCTAATTTTTGTGAAAGTTTTTATATCTATATCTGAAGTCTTTTTCATTTTTCATGTGGATGCTCAATTATTTTAGCATCATTTGTTTAGAATATTATCCTGCTTGCACTGAACAGCTTTTACTCTTTGGTCAAAAGTGTTTAACTATACTAGTACATGCTTCTTTCTTGGCTAATCATTCTGCTCCAATAAAATATGTATACATTTATTCTTTTTATAAAACTATATCATCTTGGTTTCTATAAGGTTTTGTAAATATTAACATTGGGGAATTTCAGCCCTCCAGCTTAGGTTTGGTTCTCTGCCTCATTAATGAATTGCTATTCTCGATCTTTTGTCTTTCTCCATGAACTTTAGAATTGCTTTGTCAATATCCACAAAATACCTTGCTGCAATTTTTATTGGTAATAACTGGAATCTATAGATCAAGTTGAGAACTGACATATTAAAATATAGCACCTTCATTTCTGGGTTTTTGAATTTTTTTCTCATTTCAATTTCTTCGTCATTGGTTATATTGGTTAAATTTCTTGCCTGTTGTCTGGGAAATATTTGTTGGAAGTCTCTTTTTTCCTAATATTTGGAACCCTTAGGAGATGACTACTTCCTGGGTTGTCCGCCTTCAGTCTGTAATGGCCCTTAAGTCATCTCAGTTCACTAGCTGTGGTCAATAAGATTTTTTCATTCTTCCAATGAGTGTTTTTTCCACATGGTGGACCAGGCAGAGAACTCTCTACAGGCCTCTGTCTAGGTATAATACCACTGCTGCACTTATTCACAGTCCACAGAGAAGTAAGTGCTGTCTCTGGAGACTCTACCCCATGTAACAGCACTGTCCAGTTTGGTTTTCCACAAGGAAATAGAGATTCTAAGGCCTTACAGTCACACCCTGGTTACAAAAAGATCCTCTGTGTAACTCAGCCATGCCCCACTCAGTATGTCTCAGCAGGTTTCTGGTGTAGTTGAGGTGTCAGGAAGGTGTAGGGCCAACCAGTGGCGAACAGTGGTGCTGCCGAACAATCATGCCGACAAACCTCCCTGCCAGCACAAGCCAAACAACCCCACTGGATTCTACTTGCCCAGTTTGTTTCTGCAGCTCAGTTTGTGATTGCTAAATCTTGGAAACAACTCAAATGCTCATCAACTGGAGATTAGATAAAGAAGATGTGGTTCTTTTATACAATGGAGTGTTACTCTCCATAAAGAATGATAAATTTGAGTCTCTTATATTCATGGATGTACCTTGAGAATATACTCAAAAGTGAAATAATAGGTCACAAATGTGTAAATACCATATCTTTTCTCTGATATAAGAAACTGAAGATATAAATGAGTTTTAGAGTGTGTGATAGATCCTGTGAAATAAAAAATATTCAAATGGTAAAGTGGAGTAGCAGTATATGACATGGGGGAAAATGTGATGGTTAAAAAGGAAACAATGTTTGTGTATATATGGGGTGGAGGGTTGTAGGATGGGCAGGGGAATGGGAAAATATGAGAATTAAGACTTGTCATACACTGGTACAAATTTTTAATGTCGATTGTGACTATGATGTGTATATAAAATGTTCCAATAAAATCAATTAAATAATTAAAAATCAAGAAAATCTAGAATGATTAATTAATGAAAATAATTTAAATTTTATGATACAATTTTATATGATTCAGTTTATTAGAAGCATAAAGTTGATTTATGTAAATGGAAAAAATAAAATAAGCTATAGCACCTTTCACTCTGAGTACAGAAGCTCTATATTTGCTTAATCTATGTTTGCTTCCATTAGTTTTGTAATTTTCTGGATACAGATCCTATAAATGCTTTATTAATTTGTGTCTAAGTGCCTCTGCCATCCAGTGCAGTGGAAACTTCCATGTATGTGGCATTGTATTTAATTTTAACTCATGCATGCTTGTAATAAATATTTGAGATATTTATTTGCATATAAAAAATTCAACTTCTTTGTATTAACTGTACACCTTATGATGTTGTTCTCCTTGCTCATTAGTCCTAGGAATTTTCTTATCTACTTTTTAAGATTTTCTCTGCAGACAATCATGACATCTCTAAACAAATATAGCTGTTTTTTAATTGTCTTCCTAATCTGTGTAATTTTTAAATTTTATTTTCATATTTCCTACCACTTAGGACCTAATATGATATGCCATGGGGAAGGTGGGCAGGGACATCTTGCTTCTGTACTAGTCTTGGGGGGGGAAAGCATCCAGTCTGTCACTGTGAAGTGTGATATTTGTGTAATATTTTGTAGATGTGTCTGCTGCATTAATGTAGGTGATTATGTGATCTTTCATCTCTATCCAGTTGATGTGATAGAACATATTAATCTTCAGGTTGAACCTGACTTACATGTTTGGAATAAATCTAACTCAGCCATGGTGTATAAATTGGTTATACATTATTGTATTTATTTGCTTCGCTTAACTGAGGATTATTTTAATCTATATTCTTAAAGAATATGCATCAGTGATTTTCCTTTCTTGAAACATATTCGTCCAGTTTTAGTCATAAGATAATATAGTTCTCATAAAAGGAGGTGCTGGGGGTGTCTTCCCTACTTCTCTTTACTGGAAGTGATTGGAAAGAATTGATATAATTTCTTAAATTTTGTTGAATTCATGCATGATAGCATCTGGGCCTTGTGCTTTATGTTCCAATGTTAATGACTGGTTCAGCATCATTAGATCTGTTTAGATTGTTGATTTCTTCTCATTAAAGCTTTAGAAAAGGCTCCCTGTCATCTAAGTTACAAATGTGTAGACATGGAGTTGTTAATAATATTACTTTTTATCCTCCCAATGTCTATCTTGTCAGTAGTGATGGCTTTTCTTACATTTCTAGTATTTATTGTTTGGGCCATCTCTATTTTTTTATTGATTAGGCTGGCTAGAAGTTTACCAATTTCATGGGTCTTTTTCAAGGAATTGTCTTTCCTTTTTATTGACTTTCTCCATTCCTTTCTTGTTTTTAACTTCACTGATTTCTGTTCTAATTATCATGACTCCTTTTCTTCTCCATGCTGTAGGGTTTAGGTTGTACTTTTTATCTAGGGGCAGGCATACAGCATTGATTTTAAAGCTGTCTCCTTTTCTTGTGCTCGCTTTGTTTATTTCCCTCAAGGCAGTACTATTGCTGTCACACAATTTTTATGTTATATTTTCATTTAGTTGAAAATATTTCAGATTTGTCTTGAGACATTTCATTGTATTCATGTATTATTTAGAAATATGGAAAGTGTAAATAAAAACCAAAATGCATAATAGGTATTTTGAAATAAGAAGAAAATATTCAAATGGGAAAAGTAACTAGGGAGGAAAGAGGGGAGAAAAGATGGAAGGGAACATAAAAAAGAATAAAAGGAAAAATGGAAACAAAGATTTTGTACATAAGGAGGGGAAACGGGGTTGTAGGGAGGGGTTAGGGTCAAAAAGGAAGAATCAAGTTATATCAAGAACAAGTACAAATTCCCTATAGTGAATATGATCATTACTTTTATCAACAGAATACTGCCAAAGTTAATTTTTAAAAAGGATTTGCACTGCTTAATCTTCAAATATTTTGGCATTTTCTGTATATCTTTTCATTACTGGTCTCTATTTTACTTCTAATGTAGTCTAAATATTTTTTTAGATTTCAAATCTTTTAAATTTTTTAAGGTATATTTCATAGTATAGACTGTGGCTGATTTTGGTGAAATTTCCATATGAGTTTAAGAGTATGTTATTGTGTGGTTGCTGGCTGTAGTATTTTATCAACATCATGTAAACCAAGATGATTCATACTTGATGATACATTAGCTGTATCACTTGCTAAGATTTTGGTGGCTTGGACCACCAATTACTGAAAAGGAGGTGTTATATTCTCCAGCTATAACAGTTTATTTGTGTGATCTTTCTTGAAGTTCTATCAGGTTTTTTCTGACATATTTTGATGTACTTTTTAAAAATGCATACACTAGATGCATTGCTATGTCTTCCTTGAAAGTCAGTCTCTCTACCATTATGTAATCATGCTTTCTCTATCTAAAAATGTTTCCTGTTCTAAAGACTGCTTTATCTAAAATCAATATTCATTTACATTTAACTTATTTGTGTTTCTATGTTTAAAGTAGATTTCTTGTAGATAGTATAGAATTGAGTTTTGTTTTTTAACTACTCTGAGAAGCTGTCTTTTGATCAGTTTATTTATACTATGTATAATAAATTTGATGGTTGATATCATTAGATCAGTATCAATTATTCATATGTTTGTTTTCTATACCCTTGTTGTATTCTCCCTTGCTGTTTCTGAAATCCCCTAGATCCATAAATAGCTTCTATGATGGTTGATTGATTGTGTCAACTTGAGAAATTTGATTAAGAGATGCTTAACTAAATTGACAGCAATTCTACATCCTAGGTTGTGAAAGACCCACCCTAGGGCTCCTCTCCTGCACGATATGAAAGGGAAATGAAGGAGAATAGATCAGCCTCGGTTTCATCCCTGGAGCTCCAGTCTCCACCTTCATCTTGGACTTTATCTCCTCCACAGAAAATCCTTCACTCTTCTCATATGGACTCACACAAGGCTCAGTACCGAACTCCAAACCTTCTACTAAATCCTTTGGTCTGAAATGTGCAATAGATCCTCTGGACTCTTCCTCATCCAACTCTATGAGAGACCATTGTAAGCCAATCTTGTAAATTCACACACAATTGTGTATCTTGTGTTATATCTGTTGTTCAAGTAAACACTGACTGATACACCTTCTTAAGCAAAGTTTACGTTTGTAACTCTTTCAAGTATAACCCACTGCAATTCAACTGGAGCTCTATTGATGTGGTAGGATAGTGTGAGGAAGGAGAAGTATCCTATCTTGTGATCATAAGATAATCTCATGATGAAATCTAAGTCTTCTAGTCCATCTGTGGCCTTGGGCTTCCCTATCATAATTTTTTCTTTGCCTTCCTCTTCCAAAATGAGACAAGTAATAACAGAGAGAAGATAAACTCTCAGAAAGTCATTTCCCTTGGAATATAGTGGCCCTTCTCATGGAGTGAACTTAGGTTTATTTCCACCTGTTTACTTTTCCTCTTTCCCATCAGAGCCACATGGGAATTGTTCCTTGTTTCTTAAGAACTTCATTAGCTTCCTAGAGGTGAAATCCAACAAAATGCCTCACTGTTGCCTTCTATTAGGGTCCCACTAGGGTCCCTCGACTTTCTGGCCCTCACCAACCCCCACTAGAACTGCAGCAAGTCATTTGAAAAATCATACTAATTTCCAGCCATCTGTGGTTATGGCGTTTCCACTCCTGGTATGTTGACTGCCTGACTCCTATTTTGGGAAGCTTAATTCTAAGGTGAGTCTGAGAAAACTCAGCAGTCTTCATTTTCTCAGCTTTCTCTTCTCTTCTTGGTAAGATGAAATGATGACTTTCCCACTCTGTGTCAGAACATAAATCAAAGTCTCTATCATTTTCTCATTACTTTCATGGAGAAGCACCATGCTTAGGAAACTCGGCACTGGCTCCTCATCACAGCTGGGCCTGCCAGAGTCACTGCTTGGATGCCTCTGCCTGCTTGGGAACGTTTACAGAAAAAAACAAGCATGAGGACTCAGCACTGCCTAATGATCATGATCAGAATCTACTGCTGGCAGTGGCAAAAGGTAAAGATCTAGAAAATACAATTTGATATGCTAAGTAAATTATTGTTTAACAACTGGAAGATAATTAAGACGCAATTACTAAAACAAAAAGGAACCTGAAATACAAGGAACTAATCAGAATTGAGTCCAAACTGAGATCCCACTAGAGACTTGTGCTATGGTACTTATGTTATAGGTTCTCATTAGATCACCCAAACTAATACCTGATTTGCACTGCTAACCTATTGGTTATAGAAGTATGGATGGATACCCAATAGTCCTGGATAGCCTGAGAAAGTTACAAATCTTGTCTTTTCCCACAGTGCATGAGAAGGCAACAAGAGCTTCTCTCTGCTTCCCCACATCTCTTCTCAGGAGTGGGTATCAGAGGCTGCACAGATCACTGCTATGCTGCCCTGTGCCTTTGGCTGGAGTGATGATGACCAGAAACCCAAATCCTGTGTCCTCACCATGACCCCTGTGTTGGCCAGTAGCATTTTAGCTGTGGGTGCTTTTTTGATGGCCACAGAAGGTCCATTCTCTATGCTTCTAATGTTGGCATTTGCCTCAGGCCCCTCTCATCCTTACTCAGGGTGTGTTTACCTACTGTCCACCTCTTCTGTCAGATGGAGGCAAGACAGGCTGGGAGTCATGAGGCCTCATCCAGCTTTGTCCTGGGCCATTTCCCTTAGTAAAAAGGCTTGAGAGCTCAGGGCATCATTTAAAACTGGGAACCAAGTAAGGTATTTTAGTCATGGAGCTGTGCACAGGCCTCCTAGAGACTTTCTAATGAGATATAGAGGGTGTCTGAGGCAAGAATAGAGGAAATGTATCATAGTGCTGGCAAAGTGTGTGGAGTACACACACATGTCTGCTTGTGTGTGTATCATTTTATGTATGTACCTATGTAGATATGTAATCTCTGAGTCTGTGTGTGTTTGTATACATACATCTCTGTATATGTGCATATATACATCTGAGTCTGTAAGCATATACATTGCATTCATGTGTGCCTTTGTGTATGTGTGTCTGAATGCATTTGTGAGAATTTGTCTGTATATGTGTGAGTCTGAATGTGCATGAGTGTATCATTTGCATGTGTCTTGTGTGGGTCTGTGTACATGCATATGTAAATATGTATGCATGTATGCCTGTGCATATGCAGCTTTTGTAAATTTGGTAGAGGTGTTAACACCGTGTGGGTGCATGTTCATTGCCATCAAAGCATCACCTGGGGCCACCCATTTAAACAAGAGGCAAGTGAAGGAATCATCCCTCTCTGGCTTCAGTTTTCCAGCAGACCAGAGGGTAAGGGTTGTGTCTCCAGGGCTTAGACAGGCGTCCCTGATTGTAGGGATGGAGGTTCAGAGCAGCACTACAGCTTCACATCTATAAGATGCTTAATCTTGGCTTCCAGATGAGAGGAAGCAGCTGTCCCAACAGGTGTCCGTTAGTATAGGAAGCCAAATATTTCTGGCTTCCTGGGTTGATTCATTCATCCAGAAACCTATTATCTTCCTGTGTCAGAAGTCCTCCAGATACATCTTCCTCCCTTCTTCCCCAAGCATGATTCCGATTAGATTCCATTGCCCTTGTCACAGGATCACTAGGGAGCCTCTTACAGGCCCCTTGGAGAAACTCTTGGCAGTAGAGGATCTAATAGCTCTTCTGTTTATCTCATAATCTGGACTATATTATGACACAAAATGTTCATAGGAGCATGGAATCCCAGGGCCACAATTTTCGTTCTTTACTTCCACCATCAGGAGATGCCCAAAGTCACATTACTATGGTTCATAAAAGTTTCCTGATTAGAGAAATGGGTCCACAGTGGCTTTTTCAAGTAAAATCAACTTAACTAGAGATCAATCTATAGAACATTTACCCAGCAGGGTACAGCTGACATGATAAAACACTGCCCTTTTGGTAACAATAAGATCCACTTTTGGGGGGTTCAAAGGGATGAGGACTCAAAACTAGGTGGGTCCATTGTCAAATAAGATCTGTTTTAAAAGTCATTTAGAATCCCAAATTGATGGCAGCAGAATATTTAGCAAGTTCCTCTGAGTGTGGGGCTTCCCAGGTCACATGTCAGTGGAGCTGTTCTGCAGATGAGACTCACACAGGCCTCTGCCAGAATTTGAGTGGATGTTCTCTTCTTTATCAGGTGGACAGTGGGTTTTCCCTGTCTTTCCAGGTGTCCCTCACTCCTCACAGATGTAGTTGGAGGTTGAGAAGCTACAAGATTCATAAGATCCCCTGAGTTCTAGCCACCAGTCAGCTACCGATTTCTTTGAAAGGGTTTTCTGAACACTTTGTAGGTACCAGGCAATTTACTGAGGTCAGCAACACAGCTATTCATAAAACAGACCTTGGCCTTGAGTCCACTGTTGATTCTAGATAGATGCATTCTGAAATTAATCTCTCAAAAATAAATTACAATGGTGATAGGTACTATGATGTAGTGTTGAGTGTTATGCAAGGAGTTTAACAGTGAGTCTTGACTAGTACAGGCTCTAGGGGTGGAAAAAAGGTGCGTATGTATATGTTTGTTCATATTTGCATACAAATGCTATGGATAAACACAGAGATGTGCACATGTACACAGAGGTGTGCACAGAGGTATATTTATTGAATTATGTATGTTAGGTATGGAAAAGAATTCATGTATATGATACAGGTATGCTTGTGCAAGGTTGTAAGTGGATGTTTGTGATTGTGTGTGCACAAAAGTGTGAGCCCCATTATTGTACATGTACACTTGTGTGGATGATTAAAAGTATACATGCATGCATGTTTGTATACATGTATGGTGTGTGGTTATATGTGTCCACATGGTTGGGTAACTATGAGAATTAGTGACCATACATTTATGTTGCTGGAGTGTGTACAAAGGGATTGGAGTACAGCAGAGAGTGGAAATACAAGTGAGGCAGCCACACAGGTGCAGGTGTTGGTCAGGGAGGTGAGTGTGGACCCAGGAGGAGAGGAAACTCTCAGAGATCTAGATGAATGGCATAAAGATCTTGAGGCTGTAGGAAAGGATTAGGCTGGGCTAGAGATAAAGGATTAGCGAGGGCTGGAGTCACAGTTCCCCAGGAGCTCCAGCCTGTGTGGGTACAGACAGCTGGATGCTACTAAGCTGTGTCTTCTGAATAGTGCTTCTTTATCACACAGATGCTCCTTAGCACATGTGTCTGAGTGGTGCCCCCCTCATTCAGTGTGAAGCCTCATGCCTACAAGGGTCATTTCTTCTTAGGAAAACAGGCCAGGGAGCTGTAAGTTACAGCTGAGCTATATACATATAGCTTAAGTTTCAAGTTAACAGGGGCTTAAATTTTTTACTTTACATTTCCAGATTCAGATAATGTGAATGTACAAATTTATGGAAGTAGGGAAAATTATCCTGCTATTTTAACATAGCATTTATTTCTCTTCTATTTGTGCACTTCATAGAATTGTAATCTTTGTGACCATGTAATTGTGAATCTTTTCTTTTTGCATGCTACCTGATTTTACATATTTTTCTTATTACAATATTTTCCTAAGTTATAAAAAGAGTGTATGTAAATGTTTGTTCACTAGGAGAGCACTGGCTTATAGAAATACACAACACTCCTGAAATCCCAAAACAAATTTGTTTGTACTTTCAGATAACCCTTTCAGTGTTCAATATGTCTACATTCACCTGCATAACATTTATGAAGTGGATCAAACTGCTTTCACTGAAGTATGCTGTTCATAAATGAGAACACACATACATATAGAACGCATATACATGTACACACACATAAGTGTGTTATATGAATACACATACATAAATACATATGTGTGTACATATTATCAGAGTGTGAAAAATATTGTGCTATATTGTCAATACCACCCTGCATATGCAATTAACATTTCATAATTCATTTAATGAATCCATTCAGGGGGACATTTTAGCTTTATCTGTTCTCTCCTTCTGTCTCTTCTTCCATGCTTTATTTACTTCTTTTCTCTCCTTTGCCTACTGTAATACTTTGCGATGAATCATCTTATGGCCTATATCTTGCATAATTGCCCAATTATTCTTAGGGGAGATCACTAGTATTGGAATTGCTAGGTTAAAGGCTATTTACATTTAAATAATTTAAGAAATTTGTCAACCATTTGCAAGGCATTTGCAATTATTTACATCCCCACTGGCAAGGTATATGAATTCTCCCATAAACATTCCAAATATAGACAATGTCATGTTCATAATCAGTGCCAATTGGATAAGAAAGAAAAATAGTTCCTCACTGTTTGAATTTATATCTATTTGATGTCTAATGTAGTTGAATTTTTGATAATGTGTATTTGACACTTTGCTTTTTTGGCCTTTTTCAATTGTCGATTAAGTGGCTTATAGCTTTTTCTTGAGAACAAGGTCAATAAATCATGGTTAAAAGATCAGAAATAAAAATTAACCAAATCCCTGCCAAGACTCCAATTCTACTGAAAGCTGTGACAGTTTGAGTAAATCCTTTGCCTCTCTGTAATCATAACTTCTAACAGTCATTATTAGTTTTCATGGGGTAATACAGGTAAACTATTTCAGGGATAGTACATAGTATATACTCAATAAATATTATGTTTATTTTATGATACTTTTCTCCCGTTCAGGTGTTAACCAGGTCTGATCTGCTTTCCTTCTGAGATCGGAAGCATTTGGGGTGGTCTGGCTGTAGTCTTATGGGATTTTTCTACAAGTATAATGTGAGTATGGGACATATATGTCAACATAAAGTTTTTCAAAACTAGATTATACTGGTAGAGCTTGGCTCATTAGAAGAAAACACTGCTAGAGAAGTTCCTGCCATACCCCTCCAACCAGGTGGAAGCACTGGCCACTGTCTAGAACAAACCAGATGGGTTTCACCTGTCATCAAACTTTATATGAGTGACATGATAGATCATTCCTGCTGCCTACTGTTACCATATGCAGAAGCTGTGGATGGGAGCTGCTAAGCTCTTCCCTACTATCTCAGCTCAGGTAAGGGGCCTGAAAAGCCCCCTTGCATTTGGACCCCTCAACCTCAGTAGCTTCAACATAAGCTGTTCATTTCATAACAGCTATGTTCACTTTTTCAGGCGAGACAAACCATCCTCACTCTGGCCCATGACTACAGCAACGATTGTCACTCTAGGGTGCTAACTCTGAGGTTCTTGATTTTGCAGTATGAGATAACTGAGTGCTCGTGTCCAGGGAACAAGGAAGTGCTGTCTCTTCCTTTAGTGCTTTGTATGGTGTAAGGCATCTTGCAATGCCAATTCAGGGTGTTTTTTTGTTATTATTATTCAAATCTTTATTGGTAAATTATGAATACCATCATCATCACATTTAACATTGAGAGTTTGTACCAGAATATGACATGCCTTGATTCTCATTTTTCCCCTTTCTACCCACCCTGCAACCCCCACCCCCTATATAAATAAGCTTTGTTTCCTTTTCTCTTTATTACTGTCACATTCTTTCTCCCCTTGTTATTCACCCCTACACCCTCTTTCCTTTTAAATATTTTCTATTTCACAGTATCAACTACACATACTATAACTCATTTACATCTTCATTTTCTCACACCAGAGAAAAGATACGATATTTACACATCTGCAGTGTTTTTATGGAACAGTCCTAACCGCATGGAAACCCAAAGGGAGGGGCATAGACTCCCCACTTGTTCACGAAAGATGTCAGAGAATATGCAACCCTGTTTAAAACCACCATCTGCAGTATCTACTATTTTGCAGTTGGGTTCTTCCAATCAACATTATGTTTATGAGACTCATTTCTGTGGGGATGTGTAGCTGTAACTTGTTTACGCTCTCTACATTATAATCTTCCATTGCTTTGATATGGCACAGTTTATCTAACCATTCTACTGACAGTGAATATTTGGGTTATTTCCAGTTTAGGGATACAACCTAGTTTATTCCCCAAATGCGGTTGTGATCATCTGCATCCAATTTTTGTTGTACATTTACACACATGTCATGTAGATACTGAAGAGAAGATGATCTGGATACTATGGAAGACACCTGGTCTACATTCATAGATAATAGACAACTCTTTTGCCAAGTGGATTTACCAATTTACCTCCAACCAACGCTTGATGAAATCCTCCATATTCTCACTACCATAGTTGACAAATGACTTTTCACCCACAATCTTTTTCTTGCTTAAGTTTTAATATTCTATTATGGCTTTAATTTGCATTTCTTAATGACTACTGAGATACAATATATTTTCTTGTTTAATGTCAGTTTGGGAAATATCTTCTGTGATGTACCTTATCAAATTTTTGATCTCTGTTTCTTTCTTGTTCTTTTTAATTGGGTTACCTATATTATTATTGATTAACAGACCTAATGATAGCTTACAAGGCTGAGATATTTTTAAATAAATGCATTGTGAATATCTTATCTATACTGCTGCTAGACTTTTGCCTTTCTTAATAGAGTTTTTGATGTAGTTTATTGTCTAAAATCATATCAGTGTACTGTAATTTATCAAGTTTTTCCACCAAATAAATATTCAACAAATCTTTTTTTTTTTACTTCAGGGTTATTTGAAGATTATTTCTTTGTTGCCTTATAAAGATTTAGTTGTCCTACCTTTCACACTTATGTGTCTGATATATGAGGTTGTTATCATTGTAAATAGTGTGAATAAGGACCACAACTCTTGTTCCCCATAAAAGCAAAGGAAATTTCATGGGTGCATATGCCCATTAATGTGTCCAGATTTGGGGTCTGTGTGCCTTTATCATTTTATAGGAAAAATTTTCCATGCACACAAGATATAGTATCATTGCCTGTCAGCTTTTACGAAAAATTTCCAACATATCTAATGATTCTTTAGAATGGCGGATCTGTTTATGGTACTGTTTAGTACTCTACATATATTTCTATAGAGGACAGACTTACCTTTTTAGCAACCAGAATTTATGTATTCACATTTTTTTTTTTTTTTTTAGGTTTTTTGAGATAGGGTCTCACTTTGTGGTTCAGGCTGGCCCCGAGCTCAGCCTCCAACTCACAGCACAGCAATCCTCCTGCCTCTGCCTCCCGAGTGCTGGGGTTACAGGCATGAGCCACCACGCCCAGCACTGTGGTATGTGGTACTGATTGCTGCTGGGCGTGAGTCTCCACGCCCAGTATGGTATGTGGTTACCGGGGAATCGAACCCAGACCCTTGTGCTTGCAAGGCGCCGGAACCACTGAGCTAACTCCCTGGCCCGTATTCACATATTTTTGAACATACATTTAAGCATTATAAAAACATTTAGCAAGTAACTCTGCAAAACTCTATAACTCTTATATTTTAAGCAATGAATGAATGACTCATGTGTAGTCATGCTCAGTCTGTCTGGTAATCCCTAGTTGAAGTGTACAGAATTGCATACAGTTTCGAGAATGTTCTTTTCAACAGTTGAGATATACTAGCATAACTTAAAATGTATATACACACATATAGGCATTTATTTTCATATTTATTGTGCACATTCAGAGCTACATACATCCATGCATATGTGTACAACCAGATACTCATAGATACATAGACACAGTCACCACCAAGACAATCGCTCATATACACTCAAGCAAACATACCACTAAACACAAATACACACACAGATGACTATTTTCAAGAGAAAATAATTAATAGAGGTATTTACAGAGAGCCTCTGTAAATCAAAGAACAGGGAACTGACAAGCCTGTTGCTGCCACATGACTATCAGAGGGACACCTTTTAAGTCTGCTTGTTAAAGTTGCTGTTTATGGTCAGTGATATCACACCTCTCTGAATTCTGTGGTTTTGACAAGAGGCCCAAGTTTTGAAACTATTGAAGATACAAGTTCCTGCTCCACCAGCACCTGTCTGGGTGAATTTCTTGGATCTTCTTTTTTTATCTGTGTAATGGAGAAGGTGTTTCATGGAGTCAGTGTACATATAACCTTTAGTCAAATTGAAACTATATGCCCAAGGATTTGTCACTTAGGAAAGGAGTTCAAGTTCTTGAACAACCTGAGAAAATAGAGAATTTAATAAGGTTTAAAATAAAAAATATAGAGTGATTTCATTGAAATACAAAACTTCTAATAGCATCTTACCATCTGGACACCCTTCTTAACTTTTCTCAGTGTGTGCCCAGTTCCACGGAGGGATTTATCCAGAACAACACTGCCTGAGGGGCTTAAGACAAGTGAGCTCCTGTGGGAGGGCCAACACTAATGGAATCTGAGCATATTCTAGAGCAGTTTTGACACCCTTAACCAACCATATTTGGGCGGAAAAGAAATTGGAATTATGGTTTTCTCCTTGGCCAAGGCTCTCTCCCAGCAAAGCTGACAAAAAGCAGCCGGCTCTGTCTGCGAGCTGCTTTGCACATCTTCATGTCTCTGCCGCAGTGTGAGGGATGCACGTCTGATCTATAGAGATTGGTTTATATGTTTATGCGCTTGCTGCCAGCACACTCTAAATTAAGCCCATCTGTCTTCCCTCCTCCCTACTTTGGGACTCGCATATTAGTTGTACTGAAATGTTGATGCCTGACTTTGTGCAGGCTAGTGGCAAAGTGAATTTTAGTTTCAACTGTCATAATGTTTCATTAAAAAAAAAAAACGCGTCAATTAGGAGTGATGCTCCTGTCACAAGTTTATCCTACAAGGAAATTGTCTGCACTGTGACACACCTTCTGAATACATTGAAATGCACTCTCTGAGTACTCAAGAGCTGGGAACTGCATCAGGAAGAAGGAAGATCAGACTTTACCAAGCAGAGAGAAGTAGTGCTGGTGCCAGTGGCTCCCAGGATGCCTCAGTCTCTTTGCTCCCAGCACCAGGACGTGGGAGTGCAGCTGTACACCCTTCTCATGGCAGTTTGCTTCTAGGCATGAGGGAGCTGCATGGAACTATCTTTAGTGCATAGGACTATAGTTAGTCCTGGCTCAATGCAGGCACCTCACAAGCATGCGTAGTGGCAAATAATGACTCGGGGCAGACAGAGGATTCAGAATCATCCACAACCACTCAGCCTGGGGCTCACTGCCTATGCAGTCAGAAAAGGATTATAAGTTCCAGTGCAAAAACAGCCAAGGCCAACGCCAGCAGATTTCATTCTGAGAATATTCCCATGAAACTTAGAGTTCCAGGCCTAGTCACATGAACAATGAACCTGGGGCCGCCCCACTACTGATGTCTTTCTGTAATATAAGCTTCCTTCTATTATTAAGATAGTTCTTGAAGGCCAGCTTGGCCAGCCTCATGCCTTCACAGAGAGGACTCTGCTCTGAGCCTTCCCTGAGATGATGGCCGTAAACCATCATGTACAGCGTAGCACGCACTGTGTGCTCGACTAAAGGTAGCCTCCATGTTTATAATCCTGATTGCATGAAATAAAGTTGTTAAATTGGAGCATAGTTTTTTCTTCCTTTTTAGCATTTTTCAAGCTTTTCAGAGGAACTTTGACAAACAAAAATTGTATAGCTTTAAGGTATACAACACAAGGTTTTGTTATATGCTAACACTGTGAAATGACCACTCCAACCACAGTAATTGATACATCCATCATCTCACACAGTTACCTTTCTTTGCCATGAAAATGCTTGAGACCTACTCTCTCTGCAAAGAATGCAAAGAACTCTCTCTCTTCAGGAATGCACTATGCATTTTGCTTCAGTGACCCTAACTTACATTAGTCTCCCAGAACTAACTTGTTTTATAATTTGAAAGTCTGTGTCCTTTGCTCACCACCTCCCCACTGCCCTCACTCCACTCCCTAGTGACCACTTTTCTTATGCTAATGCGGATTCTGCTAATGCGGATTCCACCAGTGATTGAGATTCTGCAGTATTCATCTTTCTGTGTCTGGCCAGTTGCACTTAGCACACTGTCCTCCAGCCTGATCCATGTGGTCACAAATATAAGCATGCCCTTTTTAAGGCTGAATCATGTTCTATTTTGTATATAGGTCACATTTTCATCATAGGTTTATCCAGCGATGGATCATAAGGTTGTCTTCATATCTTCCTGCTGTGAACCTTAAGCACATGTGGCTGGACCAACCCAGAGACAGGATATTTCGTGTCAGGACTGCAGGCCCTCTGTATTCAGGGGTTTCTCTGTGCTTCCCCAGAGAAAGTGCTCCTAACACACAGGACCTTTCTTCCCATGGAGAATGTGTGGCTCTGAGAGCTACAGGGATAACACTCAAACCATTGCCACAACCAACAGTCAGCCAAGTAACTCTGGAGTGACATTCCCAATAGAAGACAGGGGTGGTCTGAGCATGAGAAAGTCAGTCACAGCTGGGTACAAGGGTAGATTTCTCTTCATACATTTGCAGTGGATAGGGAGTTCTCATTGTACCTCCTGGGGAAAAAATAATATTCTTGAACATGACTGATAAAAGATGTTTTAAAAACATCATTATGAGCTTTGTTTTGCCTGGCTTTGATTTAAATATCCTTTGATTTTTATACGATTTCCTTTCCCTAAACAATAAGTGATAAACTGATAGTACCATTTACATGCAAATTAATGTGAAAACAATATCTATGACTTTTCATTTCTTTCTGTTTAAAGTTTTTTTTTTCTTAAATAAATTGAGACTGATGGTTTAAGTTATTTCATTTGGTTTCTTGGAAAACAGACTACAAAGAAAAGTAAGGGGAAGTTATTTTCCACTACTAGCAACACTGGGATGAGATTTTCTCTTCTTTAATTTAAATTAAAGATAAGTATTTAAATATAACTAATTAATGTATAAGTAGAGGTAATTAAAATAAATGTGGCCATCAAAGACTTAAATATTAAAACAAATTGAGTTCATGCAAAAGTTGGGAAACACTGAATAATACTGCATATTTAATCAAGAGCTGGGTTGAAATCGATTAAATATGCCCTTGAAATTAACTATTGATCACTTTTTACTAGTTGGATGTAACCCAATTTATTTTCCTAAAGACTTGGACTAAATTTCATAGCATACAATTTCTAAAAACATTTGCTCACATATTGATAGTAAAGTGCTCTGATGTCAGCATGAAATTGCTTCATACAGAAAAACATTCACAGAAGTTTTCAAGTAAGATCCAGCTTTTGTGGAGCAATCAGTGTGCTTGTGACTCAAGAAAATGAAGAAGAAAGGCACAATGTCATGTTTTCATTTACCTATAGATAAGTAGATTGTCAGCTTCAGGTTTGCTGTATTTCATTTGCAGGCAGGGTAGAATATGTTAATTTCATTTAGAACTCAACTTCTAATAGATGAAAATAGTATTCTTCCCACTCCACATTTTCATTTAATGCACAGATTTCATATTCTAATTAGCCTTCATGATCAGCTTTTCTTCTCAAGAATCTTTCTATTCTTCGACATGATAAATCTACCATTTTAGGACTTTTGTTTTTGATTATTGAATGCACAAACTTGGACCCTGTCTTCATTATCAGGGACACCTTGGCTGCCGACACCATAACAAGTATAAGGTAACATGAAGTGAACTTTCTTAAAGAAATAACACCCAAGTGCCATTGGCTGGGAGTACAAAAGGCACTTAAGAATGAAGTTTTATGTATCATCAATCACTAACTAAAACAAAGTTCATTGCTTCATTTCATGGCACCTCTCAGCGTTATTGAAGCAGAGAGAGTTTTTTAAAGAGATAATCACTAAAAATCATATGTTCATCAACAATTTTCCTATATACAATCTTAACTTCTCATTATATTTTGACTATATAGTTGTGTTACTAGCAAGTACTTACTTAAAAGGAAAACAGATTTAATTCAGTCCTAGCAGGACTCATTGGAACGAAGCATTGAGCTCAAATGTGCTAAGTCATGACATTCCCGGATATTTAATCAACATCTAGGTAAGACAGAAGCTAAAACAGTCTCATGATATAAGGGACTACAATAGGAAGTTTTTAATTTACTCTTTCCCTTTGCAGTTTTGATAATTTTCAGTCATGAAATAAACTGATAATAGACAGATAAGAGAAGAAAGAACATAGAGGATTTGTTTAAATTATTCTGTGGAGAGCATGAGAACCACTGAGCCTTGGGCTGCATTTCAGCCCCATTCTATATCAGGTGGGGAGAAAAACAACTAACAGAAGTTTGGAGATATGTTCATTAGGACAGCATACATCAGAGTGAAGCACAGCAATATCGACTCAAAGAGAGGCATGATATGATCCACACATAAAGCTCAATAGACAAGAACCTGGACAGCTGTAAGGAGGGGGAGCAAGTATAGAAGACTGGAGAGGAGATGCACAATGAACAAGAGCTGTTCTGTACTGCAGACGACATTTCACAGGTAACAGCTACCTGAGATTGCTGGTGCAGCGCAGAACTCCAATGTCTCCTTCCCAAATAAAGATGTTTCCGAGCTAGGAGGTAGGATGAGACAGAGACGCCTCCATATGTACCCACTGTTTACCAGTGTGAACAAATGCAAATTTCTTTCATAAGAACCACAACATTTTAGAGCTTCTCTTATGACATGAGGTTTACAATTTCTCTGCATAAACAATCAGCTCAAACTATGCCCAAAAAGCATACTGGGGAATGGTATTTGACTGTGACACACTGAGTTTTAGGGTCTGACCCCGTGTATTTGGTTTTGAGTTCTTAAATCTGGAGACTCGATGGTCCTAGGAGAGCCATGTGAGTTGAGAAAGGGACATGGACTGTGGTCTGGCCTGCCAAACTTTGGACACAGTTCCACTCTGATGTATGCTGTCCTAATAAACATGTTTCCAAGCTTCTGTTAGTTCTTTTTCTCCCCACCTGATATAGAATGGGGCTGAAACACAGTCTGAGGCTCAGTGGTTTTCATGCTCTCTGAAGAACAATTTAAACACAAAATCTCTCCTGGAACCCAGAGGATATACATAGAGGCAGATCTGAGTCAGGGCCTGTGAGGGTAGGAATGGAGAGGGCTGGGGAGAGTTGACTCTTCCTCCTTAATGAGGCCTCTGATGTATCTCTGAGAGTTTTAAGAGTTCACAAAGCCCCGTTAGGTAACCAATAGATGATCATTGATGTCACCTCAGCTCTCAGAAATCATGGTTCTACCACGCAGCACTCTGGCCTTGATCACACTCTTATTTCTCTTAAATGAGCTATATGTCTGTGAAGTGCTTCTTTTCTGCAATAGTTATCACTTAGAATGTGAAAGATAATCCCCAAGTAAATGAATAGAGCAGGAAAAAATGCTAATAATTCTTTCCAACCTTCAACTGTCTGTGGTTATTACAAGCATTGTATATGTGTTTTAATTATTCCTGCACAAGAAACAGACATCAGACAGTGATTTAAAACAACTATCATACTTTCTAACAGTTTTCTGAGCTTAGGACATGAGACAGTCTTCAGTAGCATTGTTTCTTCTTGAAGGGCAGTTTCTAGGGGAAACCAGCCTCCATCTCTGGGTCTCTGTCTCTTCTCCCTGTGGAGTTGCATCTTTAGCAAGAGGCTCCTGGACAAATAGGGCTTTCTACTGCAAGGTCTTGTCTGGTCGATGCGCCTCTTATTAGAGTTTTATGGAGAGCTGTATGACCTGAAAGAAGTGTGGAAGTCACACTTCTGGGTACAGATTCTTCAGCACCCTCACTTTTTAACTGAGGTGTCACACTGTCTATATTATCCACATCACCCTCAAGGAATATGAATTCTATGGCCTCCAGGTTATATCTGGAGGGATGAGAATCTTCTCCCAGGTTGGTTGAGATGGGAGGCACCATTGCTTCATGGGCTTCATGGTGGATCCAACGGATTCTCACTGAGAAAGGTAGGCTGGGCTTCTTCTATGAAAATGAAATCTGTCAGTGTCAAGGAGTCTACTCCTTGACCTGTTTTCTACATCTTTGCCTATATCTGACCTTGGAGTGTCTGTATTTATCTTTTAGCAGCTTTCACAGTCCAGTTACCTCTCAAGTATGTGCTTCTGTAATGTAGCTTTCTCACTGCCTCTGGAAAAGTAGTGTGTTGCCTACTTCCTGCCCCACCTCCCTGAATTTGGATGTTCCTGGTGCCTTGCTTTGACTAACAAGATACAGAGAGCATCCTCTCTTTAGGATGTCATCCAAGCTCATGACCAGCTGGCAGTTTCTTTCTCCTCACTCTTAGAAAGCTCCTGTTTAAGCCAGCCACTATGGAAGGAAAGGATTAAGAAGATACTTAAGAGAATGTGTTCACTACTGAATGCATGGAAAGGTAGTTTAAGAAATAATGTCCAGGATTCCTGCTGTGCAGATTTTGTGCTCTGGGCTATCACTGAGTACAATATGACTCAGAGACAGACAGAGCACAATGCTCCTCACTGGGGTTATTTTTGTCACAAAACAGAAGAACCGCAAGTTAACACTGAAGGTCACTCTATCTTTTCAAGTGCAAACTATAATAATATTTTTGCTTGGTTGCAACAAGGACTGGAAAGGGATTTTATTTGGCTGCTCTGATTTGGGTAGTAATGAAAATCTCTCTTGGATATGTACAATATGGAACAGACCTCTGAAGTTGAGGTCTCACTCCTCATGCCAGCTCGTAGCAGTCTATTTTGACCACTTCCTATTTCCTCTGTTTGTCAGAGAAGGGTTTTCTCATAGGGTCTTGGAGTGGCCAAAGCCAGGACACCTGACAGAAGGGTGGGTGTTCACAAAGGGAAGGGAAGTCTCCTCCTGAAGAGCAGCCACCCTCCTTTGACGCATGCCTTTCCAAATGTGAGTACTGATGAAAGCACACCCAAGTCCTTCCAGAGACACCTGGAACATTTATTCACAATGTAATCATGCAAAAACTGTTTGTAAGAAGGAACTTATATGTTCTCAGTATGTACTCTCAACAGCCTCTACTTTGCCTTGCAGCATATTCTCGAACATAGGCACTGTATTTGTTCCCAGGAGAATAGATGCTGACAGCCATCACTTACTTACATTGGTTTTAATAACTTAAAACCTTTAAAATAAATTGGGAGACTAAAGTGTGAGTCATTGCATGTGCCATACGTAACATTTCTGTGTATTTGGCACAATGTTCCCTATCCATTTCATAGGCTTAGTGAGGAGAGCATTTGTGAAACTACTTGATTATGAAGTGACTGTGATTACAGCATCTTTCCCAGCTTCTCTGCCCTTCAGTGGCACTTAACCTATGATGTGCCACTTCCTGTGAGTACTATGTATAGTCCAATTTGCATGGTGGCCCAAGAGACCCAGCCAGCCCAATCTCACATTCTGGATGAACCAGGAGGACAGACAGAAGCAGTAAAACCAGCCCCAGATGACTGTATATACAATGAAGGGTACGTGTTGGGGGGTGCAGAAGCCCTCTCACCGCTCATGACTGAGCTCTGGAAACCTCTTCCCTTTCCATCCTTTTACTCTCAATGATTATTTCAGCCTAACCTTCTGCCAGGGCCCTTCCTGGTGGATCTGAGAAGTAAGATCTCATTGAATAACTGTGCCCCCAAGGGAACTAACAAATCAGAGTTCTAAAATTCTCAGGGGGAGTTCAGATTTCAAATGATGATAAGACAACTTCAGGCAACCCAGTTTTCCGGTGTCCTGGAGACCCAAAACAGTGAGCCTCACTAGAGCCAGACTTCCAGATAATCCCCCCCCCTTTTATAAAAGAAGGATTGTTAGAGTGAATGGCCTCACAGTTCCCTCATTCATATGTCCTGGGAAACCAGGAAGAGAGGGGAGCCCAACCTGACTTCCTTGGCATAACATGGAAGCTCCAGGTGTGGGAAGTGATATGAAGAGAACAGGACAGCTCAGAATAGGCCCCCATGAGGACAGCCTTTATCCAGGTTTGTCCTGGAAGACAGGCATCTTTAGGAGGCTCACAGGGCTTCAGCTTTCTCTGCTGCTAAGTCAGGCCACCAACTGGAAGTGTTGAAGCCTAACAGATGCATTTTCGTGGGAAATATAGATGAGCCCTTTATATTGACTCCTCACTGGAAGAAGTATTCCAGTTGAGAGTATGTGTCTACCAGGCCTAGGGGATCATGTGGTAACAGTTTTAGGCTCAGGATCTGAAACCTAGTGTATTCATATGCTTAAGTTGCAGTGAAATCACAGTCATAGCAGGAGGTGGAGTTCTTGAGAATTCGTTGGGCACAATGATGCACACCAGTAATCCCAGCCACTCAGGAGAATGAGGCTAACCTGGGCAACTTAGTGAGACTCTGTCTCAAAAATAAGCAAATAAACATGGTTATGGAAGCACCATATTCCATATGGTAGAGGTCTTTGTTTAGCATGCATAAGAGCCTCAGTTCTACCTTGAACCTCACGAAAGAAAAATATATTAGCATAGTTTTTTGGAATGACCTTGAAACTCAGATGTAGAAAAGAATGTTCTGGGCTGCCTTTGTCACATGAAAAATGGGCAGCTAAAGCCCTTGGATCAGTGGACAGATTTGAGACAAGGATCCCTTGCTCCTGCCCCCTAAGCTTGGTCATCCTAAACGGCTTGTGTCCCCTGATCTGCCACACACTCTGGCCTTCCCAGGTTGTGAAGATCAGTTCTACCACTTCACAAGATATATAAAAAGGCTAATTTGGATGTGTTTTATTTTACTTCCAATGACAAAGGAATTTGGGAATATTTGGGGAAAATAACTTCTGGTCAGTGTGTTCCTTTTGTGAGGGGATTTGGGAGTAGGGTACTGGGCCTGGATGCCAGACAACCCGGCAGGCACAGACTCCTAGAGAGTGTGAAGATCCTCCAGCTTCAGCAAATGAGTATATAAATCTTGTTTTCTGCAGGATGCTTTTCTTTGATCGATGCAAGCCTTCTGTTTTTAAAATGTATATTTGAGCCTATTTGGAATATATATTAACCTAGAGAATTATGATGGCCTCTTTTCAAAGAGAATAAGCATTACTTTTCTGTTCTATACCTGGTGAACTATTTTTTTTTTCTACATTCAAGGGCTCTCTTTCCCTGTTGCTCACATCATTCCCTGGAAAGGGAATAGAGAAAGGTGTATTGGTGGGCTCTGCATTCTGATACCTAATGATTTATTAAGTAGTAGTGGAAGAGTCTTCAGCTTTGGCAGTTAGATGCTTCTTCCTTTATTTCTTACATGGAGTTTTAGTGGCCAGCCTCAGTTTTCTGGAAGACTCCTGCAACAAGTCACCAAAACTCAGGGATAAGGGCAAGAGAAACTTACTCTCCCCAACCCTGGAGGCCAGAAGTCTGAAACCAGTGTGTCAGCAGGGCTGGCTCCTTCCCAAGGCTCTGGGAGTATCTGTTACTTTTCTCTCCCAGGGGTTTTGCTGTGGTTGTCAGTCCCTAGTGTTCTCAGGCTCGTCCCCACATTGCTCAGGCTTTGTCTTTCTCTTCACATCACCTTATCCCTCTGGGTCTATCTTCCAAGGATGGTAACCACTAAGTTAGAGGCTTTATTGGCCTCATCTAAACTAATTACATATAGGAAAACTCTGTTGTTGGTTAAGGTGACATTCTGTGGTTCTAGATTTGGGAGGATACTGTCCATCCCCATGTTACAGCATCATCTTTCAGGATAGTCTACATCTGCAGTCATATATAGACAGGGAAAATCAGAAAGAGTGTGTTCCCTCACTGCTCATGAGGTTTCCTCTGGATAGAGCCCTCTGAGGCCATGGTCAGTATTCAGGTAACCAGCCTTTTGCCTGGAGATTTTGATCCTGAGGCCTTAATCAGTGAAATAGACAAATCAATCAGAAAATGCACATGTTTGAGGAAGGTACAAAAGTTCAGAGGTCTTGTTGACTGAGGTAGGCCTATAATTGCCCTTGTAAATAAAACTTGTGCATGGAGAAAGATAAAACCTTTTATAAAAGAAGGACTATTAGACACTTAAGGTCTAGTCTTTTTGATTCATAGTTAGTTTTATGACACCTTATATTCAGAAATAAAAAGTAGCCTAAGAAGGAAACAGTACTCACAGAGTGGAACTTTTACAAGTAGCTGGTCCTCATTCCCTTAAGCCTATAGGAACTATAAGGATAAGGACTGTGGGGGGACATGCTTCAGAACAGGGGAACTGACCACTGAAATTGTCAAAGTGAGCCTTCCACCAACTCAGGAAAGAGAAATCCAGCAGACACTGAGGCGAGCTGACTTGAGGATTCTGAGGACAGACAAAGAAAGCATCACTCAAATTTGCAGAAGGCCCTGAAAGACAGACTGAGTGTGGAATGGGAGTCATATAGTGGTCCACCTGGAGGCAAGGATGAAAAAGACAACAGGAACTCACTTATTCCACTGTCACTAAAGCAAGATGTCATTAAGAAAGAAATTTCTGCATGCCAGAGGTAGGCATAACTTCAAGGAAGTGAAGGACACTATCATCTGTCTTTCAACAGGCTCCAACATTGAACACAGCAGAAATATCAGTTGCTTTCAATCTCCCACTCACTATCCTGTCCCTCCTCAAGATACCAAAGACATGGTCTAGTGATTTCCTGAAGACCTCAGGAAGATGGAGCTGAAGTCTATCAATTTGCTGAGGTTATCAACATCTCAGTTTAGAGGCTGAGGTTCAAGTCCAGCAGGGAAGCCTGAACCCTGTTTTGGGGCTTTACCACATCATGCTCTGAGATGACTCTGAGCCCTCACAGTCATGAGCAGACTCTCACTTGCAGCTCCCTGTGTAGTGTAGCTATTGAAGCAGACTTTTCCAGAAGCTCAGTGTTCACCGTCTTTTCCTCACTGTCAAGAATATTTCTATAGTGCATCCACTATGCCTGAACTGCTAGTGACTACCTGAGAGGATGCTTTCACTCAACTTTTCAGATCTCTTTGATCTACAGTAAGAATGAGAATCCTGAATACTTCCCATGCTTGCAAGAGCCCAGGGAGCCAAGGAGGTTGAATGCTCAAACTCTGAAGTGGCCTTGGACTTAAACTTGTCTCCATGTGACTCAGTTTTCTTCCTGTGAAGTGGCAATGATTATGTCCTATACTGTAGTGTGATTTTGTGACAATTAAATGAATTAAGCCATATCAAAACATGACAAGCATGATACCCCCAAAGAAACTTCTCCTTTCTAAAGAAAATGAAAACATCCTGTAACCTTCCAGATTCTTAAAGGTCTCTGTCTCCCTCTCTCTCTCTCTCTCTCTCTCTCTCTCTCTCTCTCTCTCTCTGTGTGTGTGTGTGTGTCTCTCCCTCTGTCTGTCTCTCTGTCTCTTTCTCTGTCTCTCTCTCTGTCCCTCTCTCTCTGTCTCTCTGTGACTCTCTTTCTGTCTCTCTGTGTGTCTGTCTCTCTGTGTGTCTGTCTCTCTGTCTCTTTCTCTCTCTCTCTCTCTGTGTCCCTCTCTCTCTGTCTCTCTGTGACTCTCTCTCTCTGTTGTCTATCTCTCTCTCTCTCTCCCTGTCTGTCTCTCTCTGTCTGTCTCTCTGTTTCTCTCTCTCTTCTCTCTCTCTCTCATCTAGCATGGAATATGGATAGGGTGTACCCCCAGGCCCTTTGAAGGAACATGGATGAAGGTGCCACCACATGTCACCTGAGCCTCCTGAACTTTCAGAATCCTCAGTCCACAATCTGACCTCACCACATCTCATCTACTGGAGTCAACATACGGGCTGAGAACTTTATAACCTGCTCTATACCTTCTTTCCTCTTTTTGTATTTTTCCACTTTATAATTCTACACACATAAATATTTAACAGACACTCTTGGCAGGATATTAAAACAGTAAGGAAAATGGAGAACATGTACCCAAATCTGGATTGAGGTCCAATACGAATGGTCTTCCATGGCTAACTTAACATCTACTGGGGAAAAGAGAATTGCTCACAGTGATTGCTAACTTCCAACATCTTCCCTGTCCACAGAAGATCTTAACAGTGATGAGTAATGTTCTTGCTAGGAAATGCCCTGAGAGCAGTGAGCTAAAATAATGTCACAACAATTGAGGACGTGTCTTTGTGTAAAATAACTACCACTGGTGATATCCGTGTATGTGCAGGGTCTGAAGGTAAAAGGGGGATTCAAAGCAAATACCTGGGAGAAGTTTTGATAACTTCCAGACCTGATAACTGAATGTAGCACCAAGTTGTGCCTTTGGAGAAAGAAATATTCTTTCCTTTTCTGAGACAAAATTTTTCATTGTGGTATTTTTCTATGATTTCTGACTCTGTCTTGAGAGCCAATACAGGATATACTTAGGGGTTATTTATTATAAATGAAGTAAGTGAAAATGCTCTGGAGAAGAAAGAAATATGACCACCAGAAAGAACCAGAAAATTGAGCTTTCAACAAATGCCCCTATGGCTGGTGTTTCATCTGCTTTTCCTTCTATTTTCTCTTCCTCAACTGCTACTTGAACTGACAAGATGGTAATTACATTCTGCTTTTTCAAGAGTGAAAGAGTTATTAATTTTAGTATTTAAGATTCCGCAGCTCCTGTGCCTGTTCTGAGGCCTCTGCTCTCACCTCACTCATACAGCCTTCTTGAACTACGACTCCTCCCTGCTCTGACTACACCAGGGAAACAAGGACAGAGGTCAGAGCCTGACAAATCCAAACGGAAAATTTCCTGGTCCACCAGTGCAGGTGAGGCCCCTGGGCTGTTCTGTGACTTCCGGCTAAGATGCTCAACTCCAGTGCCCAGCACACCCATATGTACATGCATCTGACCCCTAAGTCTGGCCCAGTACAGCAGCTGTTCTAGAAACACTGTGGGTGTGAGATGCTCCCCTTCTTTCCTTCCTCCATTGAGATATTTATTTATTCATTCCACGTGAATTTTTACTCAAATCCAATGCATTAGTCACTTGGAAGACAATCCTAGATTTTCTATTTTAGTTCATATTTAATTTTTATTCCTCTTTTCCATCTTCTTTCCAAATTCATGGGCTGGGTGCAAATTTTTTAAAATAAATACTCTTATTTCAAGATATCAAACAAAAGATATTGTACAAGGATTAGTTTCTCATTTCTCTGAAGGAAATGAGAAGACTCACCCTCTTTAGGCAGCATGGCAGCCAGGCATATTAAATAACCAGATTTGGCCCTTGTAGGATCTGTCTGACCTTCCTCCACCTGGCAGCCTGAGAACTGGCTCTTTAGTATTTGTTATTTATGGTGAATGGGAGGCCTGACCTACCTAGTCTACCTCTAGATCCCAGGGCAAAATGCATACTCAGTTCGTGGCCCTTGGAGCCTGCTTTCAAAACAAAACTGAGGTAACTTAAGAATAGGAACCATGTTGTAGGTCCATCACAGAGCTGGACTCAGTCAATGTTCTACTAATAAATTAATCAATTAATTTTGTTTGAATTGATGATTAGTTCTAGGAAAGGTTTTACCATTAAACACTTTTCCTGGCAGTGGCCCCCGAAGTTATAGAAACAGCAGCCACAGAAAGGGTACTGTTTGTGACCCATGGAGGGAGATTCCCCACCTCAGCTTCAGGTCACCACCACCTCATTTAGAAAGGAACTTTTGCTTTGCTGTGCACGTGTGGCTTGAATATCAGAGCACATTTGAGCCACTGATATTTAAAAAGCTAGAAGGAGTCTCCAAACGAATTGACTGTTCTGTGTAGGGACAGATGGCATGAGAAAAGCCTCACTGAGTGCTTCGGCATCTCTTCCACTCTAGGCCACGTGTCCTCTTGAGCAGAGTCTCCACTCCTTCTCCAACAGCAACAAATGACTATGTCAGTTCCTCTGTGATCAGCGTGAGTCTTGACATAGTCAGGTTTCTGCCTACAGAGGTCCACCTGTTCACCCCTGAGCCTGCTGACTCTCCTGCAAGGCAGAAGCTGAGTTCTTTTCACACTCATGGCAAGGAGGATGTGTTCAGAGCCCAATAACCCATATCAACAATTCCATTCACTATCTCCTGTTAGTGACCTGCTGCTCTTCCAATGAAATTATAACAGATTAACTGTAAGGTACAATGGTTTGGAGGGGTTTTTGTATATTTGTTTACTTGTACTGGAGATTAAAGATAGGGTCTTCAAACTGAGTTACATTCTCAGGTCATTTTTAAATTTTTTAATATTGAGACAGAGTCTTATTAATTTGCTAAATTGCTGAGACTGAACTTGAACTTGTCATCCTTTTACCCCAGCCTCCCATAATGCCAATATAATAAGTCACCACTAGGCCAGTCTTCACTTAGACTCAAAGGAAGTCTACCCTCTCTTCAGAGGTTTCACACCTGAACTGTGTTCAAAACCTTAACTGGCCTTTCTTCCCAGGCTTCCATCCTGTCCTGCAGGGAATGTTCTAATCTCTGAAGGGAGAACCCTTATAAAATCCTTTTCACATTGTATCCATGGAATTCTGTAAACAAAAACCCATTGAGAATCAACTGAAAAGTTAATTAATGAAAAGATTGATAAATGAACAGCTTCCATTCTTGTGGTTCATAGCACCATTTCTAGGAACAGTGTTCACTTTCCCATGATTACATAGTTACATTATTTCAAAATTTGGAAACATCAGAGGCTCTTGAATTGCGGGCTCTGGTTTCTCAAAGACAGTGAATCTCACCCACCAACCATTCAGCAGTACAGTTTGGAGAATTAAATGTGGAAATTCCTCCAAAAATCTAAGATTAGAGGTCCCATTTGACCCTGATATTCCCCTGCTAGGGATATACTTGAAAGAATTAAAATATTTATATTACAGTGACATATGTACACCCATATTTATAGCAGCTCAGTTTGTAATAGCTAAATCTTGGAATCAACCCAAATGTCCATCAACTGGAGACTGGATAAAGAAGATGAAGGTTTTTTCTTTTCTTTTTTTAAAAAAATAAAATGGAGTAATACTTTGCCATAAAGAATGATAAGTTTGAATCGTTCATACTCAAATGGACATACCTTGAGGACATACTCATAAGTGAAATAAGTAAGTCACAGTTGTGAAAATGCCATATCTTTTCTCTGATATGAGAAACTGAAGATGTAAATGAGTATAGAATGTACGATAGATATTATAAAATAGAAAATATTTAAAGGGAAATGGGGAGTAAGGGTAAAGAATAAGAGAAAATAAAAAATTATGATGATTTAAAAAAGGAAACAAAGCTTATGTATATAGGGGTGAGGGGTTGTAGGATGGGTAGGAAATGGGGAAAAAATGAGAATCAAGTTATGTCATATGCTAGTACAAATTCTCAATGTTGAGTGTGATCATGATGTATATATAAAATGTATCTCTTTCACAATGAATTAAAAAAGAAATTTTAAAAAAAGAATTAGATGTCCATTACCCCATGTCACTCTAATTCTTGGTGCCATGGGAGTAAGGGTAAGGAATAAGAGAAAAGAAAAAATTGTGATGATTTTTAAAAAGGAAATAAGGCTTATGTATATAAGGGTTGAGTGTGTGTATAGGGGTTATATAGTGTATATAGGGGTTGAGTGGGTGTATGGAGGTTAAGTATCCGACCACCAACTGAAACCGTGTCCCAGTTCCTATGGTGTAAATTCTCCCCGTGGCTGACCTCAGGCTGCCATGTGATATCTCAGAACACATGGCACAGCACAATGCATGGCTTCCCCAGAGCGGGCTCAGCAGCTCAAGTGTTACGTGAGCAGGGCCTGTCTCCGCTGGCCTCTGATTTAAGGTTAGGCAGCTACAATCTCTGCTAGTCACCTGGGTGAGCAGCACCCACAGGTCCCCAGGTACGGTGTCCCCTCTTCAGGCTGGCACTCAGCACCACTGCCTTCTGTCTCTCCTGATCTGTAGAGTCATATGTTTCCTCTTAAAATGTTTACAGACAAGCCTCAGGGTCCAGCTGCAGACTCCCAACAGATGAGTTTAAAATCAATCCATTTACATGCATTTAAAGTGGGTCCAATTTCCTCTACCCAGTGACTACTGAAGTAAAACCTCCCTCTTTTGTTCCTTCTGCTTAATCTTGCTCCTGTCTAATTGCATAACTCTGCCCTGCCAGTCTTTCATTACCGGCATCTCCAGTGGTCAGTCTGAACACAGATGAGAATGCCCAGCATCTCTCAGGGCCGGGAGTGACTTCAGACACTGAGCAGGCTCAGGCAGCACAGGGCTTGTGGGAGAACTGAGCACACAGAGCCCTCTGCAGCAAAGCAGACTGAGGACCGCTGATGGATGTGTTGAGGTACTGAGGAGGGATGTCTCTCTAAAGAATCACTTGTGACTGACAAGTCAGTGAGAGCAACTGGAAATGAAGAGGCAAGTGGACAGGCGAAGAGTGAGCCTTGTCTATTCCTAGCACAGAGTTTGACTAGAACATTTTTAAAAATTGTTTTTATTTTAAAATAATGTAAGCAAATGATGAAGAGAATTCAAAGAGAAGAGAAGGGCCCTGGCCCAACTTCTAGGGCTTGTCTACCTGCAGCCTTCTACTTTCGGAATCCCTCCTTGACCAGCACCCCCAGGGATGGGGCATGCCTACTACCCATCACTGATGGGCTGTGTCCTTCTGTCATCCAGAGCGTATCATCCCAAATTGCAATTAATGTATTAGGGAATGTCCTTTATCACTCACAGATGTGGAGTTTTTGTTTGTGTGTTTGTTTTTAAAAGTTAAGCTATTTTCTTTCTTAAAATTAAGATTTATTTATTTCAGGAAGTGTAAAGCATACAAAACATTAAAAAGGTGTATTTTTCACTACTGGAGTCAGTGTAAGGCACCCAGAGTCCAGCAAGGCTTAGTGAGCCCAGTTTTATGGTGACCATATGACCCAGGGAGCTAGACCACTTTCTCATATAAGGGGCACAGTATCACCCCTGACCTACCGTTAGGTCAGCATCTCAGACATGAAGACTCAGTGTCCTTCATTACTGTGATGCACCCATGGGATGCTGAGCACATGGCCACATCTGCTTTTGTCCTTATAGCATCCATCTCTCCTGTAAGCTGATGAGAACCTTAGACTAGTGATGGTGGCCTATGAGGGATAATCTTATGCATCAACTTGACAGAGGATATTCAGATACTAGGTATCTGGGGTGTCTGAGGGTGCATCTGGAAGAGACAAGTATTTGAAGCCATGGACTGAGTAAAGCCAACTTCCTCCATCTAATCTATGGGAGACTGAATAGAATTAAAGCCAGACTAAGATAATTTATTTTATCTCTGCCTGATTATCTTTGAGTTGAGAGAAGTATCTCCTGCCTTAGACTCAGACCTGAACTGAAACCAGGGTCTCTCCCGGGTTTCAGCTGTGAAGAGCAGGTCCTGGGATCTCTCAGCTTCTATAATCAATATTTAGATATAGATAAATTGATAGATATAGTTTATAGATTTAGATTGATATTATGTGTCTTAGCACAAACATCACCAGAAACCAGGTTTCTGAATCACTGAGTAAGACAGTGAGTGAATGAAAATAAGGAAGGACCTCTTGTGGCTTGTGAAGACAAGTAGGCATTGGTGACATGATGGAAAGACATTTCTGACAGGAGGGACTGGGCGGCAAGCGCTATAGCAGTGGAATCAATGTGGAGGGTGTCAGAACAGATGCGGGGCCTGGACAGAGCAGGGCAGGAGGATGCTGGGAAGACAAGGTGAAGACTGAGGTCAGCAAGTCAGCGTGGCCTCATTTCCTAGTTTCAGAAGTACACAATATTATAATTTAAGACTTAACAGAAAGGCTGCATGGTGACGATTCTGAGGCAGGAGGTAAAGGAAAGCTTTCTGGATGGAGAGGACCTGAATGGCAGAGGGGAAAATAGAAAGCTGGTAGCTAGTTCTTCAGAACCACAGAGAGTGCCCAGTCTGATAGCTGGGCCATAGCCAGGAAAGACAGGAAGGTTCACTGCTACAGCCTTTGAGGGCCCCGTGTTAAATATCTAGAAAACGAAGCGTACTTACTTCTAACAATTCAGCCTTGCCCGGGGACACATGTACTGTTGAATATTCTGAGCAACTTTAAGTGACCCCAACTCAGTTACACTCAATTATAATTTCATTTACATTGTGGTTTTGACCCCCTACCCTGGAAACATGACAATTCCTTTCAGAGGGAATTATCATGCCAGTTCAAAGGGCTATTCCATTTCTGTAAAAGCCACAATATATAGTCTCTGAGCCACGGCTTCTCTAAGCCACGAGCTCTTCTCACTGACCCTCCCATCCCAAGACCCCAAGTATATCCATTCTTTCACTTTTACTTCTGTGTCCTGCTCATTTCTCTTAGATAGCAAGAACCTAAGATATTCACAGCCTTCAATAACATTTCTGAAGTATCATGAATGTATTTGATGTTGCTGCTGTACACACTTGGCAGTGGTTAAAGGGTAAAGCTTGTGCTTTCTTTTTCACTCTTTTTTTTTTTTTTTTCTTTTTGTATTTGTGGTGCCGAGAATCAAACTCAGGTCCTTGTGCTTGAAATGTAGGTGAGGTACCACTTGAGCTAAACCCCCAGATCTCTTTCACCATAACAAAGAATAATGGCAGAAATAATGAGGCACAAGGGTTTACCCCATGAGCTTTTTTTAGACTGCTGAAGAGTTTGGGACAGGTACATCTGCCAGGGGAAGGATGAAAGGGTCTGTAGGAACCTCAGGGTCAAATACTTTGGAAAAAGTGCAGCTTCTTTGGAAACAGGCTGGCTTGTGTTCTTAGGAGGCAGGAATCTTCTAGAACAAAACAAAAATGTGTGGGCCTTGACAAGCACCAGAATCCAGCACTGTCTTATGCAAAATGAGGCTGCCCTCACTCTCACCCATGGTGCCCTCTCTTCAACTGTACCAGAGAACCCTGGAGGTAGCATCTTCCCTGGCTTCAGTGTTTCATACCAACACCAAATGTGACTCAGAGTTTGTGGAAGAATGATATGAATGACATAAATTCAAGAGACAGACTATTCCTGCCAGCCACCAGGGCAGCTTAGACAGACATTAATGACAAAAGATAGCTTGTGATAGATGAGAAAATCCATTAGTGAAATGAGAGGGGATGAACTTTAAATGTAAAGAATTAATCGCTGATTTCTGGGCTCCAAAAATTATAGACAAGAAGGATTGTTCTGACTCAGTGCCCCCAGTGGGACACTTCATTAGGATTATGACTGTCCTGGGAGATATGGAAGGCTCCAAGTGAAGCCCACTGCTTCCTCTTCTCACAATGGCCTGTTGTCACCTGAAGCTAGAGTCTCATACAGAAGAGTAGAAGGGGAGCTGTCATTGGGAGGACCCCAAACCCTCTCTATATCCAGCCACTTTGCCCTGGGTACCTTTTAAAGATTCCCTTTGAAACTATTATATGAAACAACAAAACGAAGGTGCCTATGTCCAGATACCCACAGAAGACCGTGAACATTCAGACCCAAAGCACAACCTCCACAGGCCTTTTCCCTAACTTCCATGAGACTGCAGTTTATCTCCAACAGGCAGGAAGATTAGGTAGAAGCTCATCTTTAAAGAATCTTATCCTAGAATTGTATGTTATATATTGTGAAATAGAAAATACTCAAAGTGAAATAGGGTGAAGGGGGAAAAATAATGAGATTATAACAGAAAAGAAACAAATTTTATGTATATAGGGGGTGGTAGGGTGGGTAGGGCTATGGGAAAAAATGAGAATTAAATTATGTCTTATACATATTCTGATTGTGGAGTGCAATTATGATGTGTATATCATCAATAAAGATTTCAATTTAAAAAAAGAGTGGTGGACATGCTAACAAACTAGTTTCTGCTTGGAAATTCTGAGCAAAGGTGCTGAACACAGAGAGTAGAAAGGGAGGCAGGAGGCAAAGTAGATGTGACCTCAGAGGAGCCCAAGGAGAGCAGTTTCTGGGAGCAATATGGCCTAACTATGGCAGCAGACATGGCCAGAGTCCCCACAGAAAGACCCAAAAGAATGTGTGGTGTTCAGTTCTGGGCATGTTGCCTGCCATCCTGGACTCCCTCCAGGGCAGGACAGGACTCTGTGATGTGCAGTGAGGCCCAAGAACATGGCTGGAGACACAGGGCAGGAATGGAGGGAAAGATCACTTTTAAAATGTGAGCCAGAGTATGCGGCCCAGTGCTGGTGGAGAAGGTGGAAGAGTGTTGGGATAGGGTATAGAAAGCCCTAAGAGAGAAAATAAATGGGATAAAAGAGGAGCAGCAGAGGCCACATTCCAGAGGGTAGTGCCTCCAGGGGAGTGAGGAGCTTAGGATGGAGCTAAGCCTGGGAAAAACATGGCGCTGGAGACTCAAGAGTTGGGATGAGATTTGAAGTTACCCTTGGGTTTAGGGCTAGCTGAGATTTATAGCTGTGAATGATATAAAAATATTAGGATATGTTATGTACATATACCAGCTCCCCAGGATTAATGTAATCCATTATGTACTATGAACAATTGTGAGTAAAAAGTAAAAAAGTAAAGTTTAGTACCCCTCTGTTCAGACCAATGAGTCCTCCATCAGACAGGTAGCCACAGCCTAAAACTTTCACTGAGGTTTTGCCATCTAATCTATGTGGAATGCAGGATGAGGGAGCTCAGGGTGCTGAGAACAAGGAGCAGAGGATTTGAAACAACAGAAATGCACTTACCTATAGCTCCCCATTTTATGCATTTGAACCATTGTGTCCGTAGTGTTGAGTATGTCTCTCTCTCTCTCTCTTTCTCTCTCTTTCTCTTTCTCTCTCTCTCTCTCTCTCTCTCTCTCTCTCTCTCTCTCTCTCTACATGCTGGGAAGGACATTTCCTTGCTACTGGAGGCTCCCTGTAATCCTTGCAATTTAGTAGCTTGGGCTACATCGTTCCCACATCTACCTCATTAAAAGATGACTTTCTACCTGTGTCACTATATTCAGATTTTTCATTTTTCATATGACATCCTAACCCAGTATGGCCACACTCTAACTTGCTTCCATCTGCAAGGCCCTACTTCTAAACAACTCTGCATTCACAGGTACAAAGGGAAAAATGCCAACATATACTTTGGGGAAAGACAATCCAACTAACTGCAACCATGAACCCCACAGGGGAGCTCTTGTCCTGAGTATAGGTCAAACTTCTTGGAAGGGAACTTCATGCTCTTCTCTCACACAAATATATGAAGTGCTTCAGAGGTCTGAAAATCAAATTGCAATATCCACAAATAAATGGAATGGGTGACCCAGGGAGTCGTGGTGGGCTCATATCAATAAGACAAGACATGAGACTTTCTGAGAGAGAGAACAAAACCATGATACCATCAGAGGGAATTCACCTTCAGGAAGGGAGTAGCCTTGGAGATCCCCTGAGAAGACTGTGAATTCCTTACACCTTGGTCTCTAGTAGCCTTCAACCCCAGGCTGTACTGAGTGATGTAAAAGACAATTCCTCAGCTCCTGCCCTTCCCACCTGAAGCAGCATACCCTACTCAGTCCCAGTACAGCTTGTATGTGCAAACCTGTTCTACTTGCAAGCATCGTTGGAAACAATAGTAATTGGGGAAGCTTGTAACTTCAACAGACTCTGTTAATTCACAGCATTAGAATGATATTAATTAGATACTTGAAAAGTTGAAAGTCAACTTAGAAACCAGCACTGTGATTGCATTTTTGCAGAGAATTATCAAGTTCAAATTGTAGGAGTGCAGGAGGTGGGTGAGACTGCAGAGATAAAGTAGTTCACTGAAGTTTCTGAATCAGCTTATGGGGTAGAATTTGCATCTGAGGGTAAAGTTAATCAGAAAAGCTTATGTTCTTTGCATTCACAAAGAACTGAGAAATGGCTGGTGTGCAAAGCCTACCAAATGCACATGAAATTGTACTTCTCATTTCTCATTCTGAAAACTAGAATTGAGACTGGACTGAGAGTGGATCTCGATTTTCAACCTAGCTTTTTGCTTTATAAATGACTGCAGGCTTAGTCCGTTCTTGTACATTTCTTTAGTCTCCTAATAATTAACAAGAAATAATGCTCTCTTCTAATATTGACAGCAAAGGCTCTGAATTTCGTAGGGAAAAAAATCTTGTAATAGCCAAATTATACAAATTGTAAAAATCAATTTAAAAAAAATGACACTGGTTTACACGCATTTGTTGGCGATGGAATAAAGTCCAGGGAGCCATGCTTTTCAGAGGTACCAAGGGAAGCTCTTGTCCCTGGAAAAGCCATGGACCACAGTGCTTTTCCTCCTGTGTACAGGTCTGATGTCATTTCTATGCTAGCGAAAATGGCTATGAATGGCTGTGTTTTCCTTCCTCTTTCCTTCTTCCACCCTCTATTGTCCTGAAGACAGACTTCAGGCAAAGATCAAATTCCCCAGGCAGAGAGGACCTCCTGGCTCCTTTAAAAAAAATAAAGAGCATTTGAGAGCAGATTCTCCTCCAGACTCACAGATCTTGGACCATTTCATGAATTGAAAACAGATTCCCCACATCAAGGGGTCACTGAGAAGACTCAAATAATAGGACCAAAGACAAAGCTACCCCAGAACTAAGTAAATCCAGTGAGCCTGGAGGTATCACAGAGCCTTTCCCAGCCCTTTGCCTGAGGGGCTGAGAAGATACCAAAAGCCAGTTGAGGCAGGTGAAGGGATCTGGGGCCACCACGAAAGGAGAATAGCCACTGGGAGCTCAGGCTCACCAGGGAGGAAGGCAGCAGGATTAAGAGCCCGGACATGTGGATTTCCCCACCTGCACCCTGGATGTGGGCACCCTGACTTCTGCTGCCTTCGGAGCCAGGATCCAAGGCACAGACGCTACAGAGACAGGACAACGTGGGGATGGGAGCCCTCAGACCTCCTCCATTTCTGAGGACGTCCTGACATGCACATGAAAAGGCTGCTCAGCCAGGCAGGACAGGAATTCCCCAGGGGCTCAGCATGTCCTCGGCTGCTCAGTTCCACCTGCTTCTTTTTTAGCTTCACAGAAGGAAAAAAGTCATTGGAAGTTTCAACACGTTTGTGTCCAAATGCCTAAACAGAAACAGAGTCTAGATTTTCCCTGTGCTTGTTGATTAATGCTTGGCGTTTTCCAGCGATTCACTGACTTAGCAACATCGACAAAGTAATGTGCAATTCCAACCATTTCTGCTGGACTTCCTCATCCTGGAGCAGCAACGAGCTGTATTTTAAACTTAGTTACCACTTTCTGCTTGACACAGAGTTCCTTATTTGACATAGTTATCCTAGCTTCTGCTCTAGCTCATAATGAAGAAAAAGTCATGTGCACACACAAGGCCATTCTTGCATAAGTTTGGGGACAGAGGGTTAGAGCATGCCCTGCACTGACTGGAGCCAGAGCTCCTGGCTAAAGCTCCTGATCTCAGGGCCATGGACAAAACAGATTTCATCTTTATTTCTTGTCCCTGCCACACCTTTCAAGTAGAGAACAGACACTGGGAGGCAAAGGCAAAGCTGTGCTATTTGAAGCATGAGGCCGCCCACTGGAAGCAGGGACAACAAAGCTGGGCATGTGGATATTTTTATAGACATCCTGAGCCATCAGCTAAGGCTGGAAGGAGCCAGCATCCCCTGAGGTGGTGAAGAAACACTGAATGTAAACAGTGTGGTTCCCTTGCAAATTTGCTTCCAGCTCTTACTAGGAAAGAATAGAGACTGACCTACTTTGGTCAAGGAAGTAACAGAGTGTGGAATGGCTGGAGAGAAAGTTTCAGGGAACACAGAACATTGTTATCATTTTCACCTGCATGCCCACACACAGGTGTGGCCACAGAAATATTGGTGACCCGACCTATGCTCAGATGAGTTAGGGGTTTCCATGCTGAAGAAAGTGAGTTCCTGGAGCACCTTATATTAAAAGTGAAGCTAAACCCTCAACCCACATAGAGCAAAAATGCCATTTATATATTTTAAATGATTTTTATTGGTACCTTTTATATACCTGTTATGATCACAATCGACCTTGAGAATTTGTGCGAATACATGACACAACTTAATTCTCATTTTTTTTCTGATTTCCCTGCCCCCCACAACCCCTACCCCTTACATATATAAGCTTTGTTTCCTTTTTTTATACTATCAGTATTTTTTCTTTCCCTTCTTTACTTTTTGTATTCTTTCTAGGACAAGCTCCTTGGAACAGACACCAGAGCCTCTGGCCAATGAGAGTGTATTTTTACTTGCAAAGAACCTGAAATTGTGTTCAGCAGGAGTCTGGTGACAGAAGCTTGACATTCCCCACCCCCTTGGTCCCTTTCTCACTATCTCCCTGTCTCTAAACAGAGAGGAAACTGCCAGGCAAGCCTTTTTCTACTGATAGCTGGGACTGGGCATTAATAGCCTGAGTGCTCCTGCGATCATCTTTACCATTGTACAGGGCTATGATAGAAAATAGGGACAAAGCTCAGGCCAAGCCCCGCTGTGTTTGAGAAGCGATGGAGATCTCATCTGGGAAGTTAAGTACATAGCTTACTGCTTGGGAAAACTACTCTTGGCTGTCACGTGGCTCAGTGCAAGGTCTCATTTTCCCAGATTTGAAAGGAATGAGCACCCCCGGATAGAGGTTCCCAGCTTCAGAGAAAGGTGTGAACAGGAGTAGCAGAATTAGTATTTGTTCTAGTAAGATTATTAGGATCTGACCTATGTATACTGGAAAAATTACATTAAAGCCTTGGTCTTCTAAAAGTATAGAACAAGTCAAGATTGGTGAAACTAAAGATTTGTGAGTATTGTGCTACTGATTTCACTCTACCTGGTGCCACTCCCTCCTTTATCCACCTAGCCTAGCAACTGTGTGGCCCTCACATCTCTTCTATTGTTTAAATATAGTAGAAACTCAGTTTCCAGATTCCTCTGTTGATGGCATTAGGAAGTGGGAATTTAGAGGTGATTAGACTTAGGTGAATCAGAGACAGATTAATAAATGCAGAGACAGAAGGGAAAATAGGCAAATATGTAGGACAAGAGGTGGCCGAGGTAATTTGACTGAAGAAGCAGTTATAGAAATTACTGCCTACTTACTTAATGATGTTGCCCTTTGTGAAACATTTGCAGGTGTGTAACAGTTATTTTGAAGCTTGGATGCATTTTCTGTGTGCTCCTAGACCCGATTACCCTGAGTTTACCCCAGAAACAAAGGCTAAGCCTCTGATTGGCCTAGAAGACACCCACCAGTGAAGCAGGTGATTTTAGGGGCCAGCACACCCCTGTAAGTGCGAGTAGAGCAGAGACATCATGCTGAGAAGCTCACTTGAGTTCTCCCTGCCTTGTGGTCCACCACCTGGCAGCTTTGCCTCCACCTTTGCAATATTATAAATAAGCCTCTGCCTTGCACTGTTTTCTTTTCTGACTTCCTCACTCTCTTGCTTTGGCTCTAGGCCTCTCCAGCCTGCTTCTGTATTCTTGGCTGGAGTGAGAGCACAGACTGAAGCCTCCAAAGCCCTGCCTGATGCTTCAGAAGGAGAAAAATCCAAGTTTTCATATGCCATTGTTCATATGCACCTTCTTGTCTTCCTACTCTCTGCCCTGTAACCTAGCACCAAGATCTGGGACCTCCCAGTCCCCAGAATTGTGAGAAATAAAATCATTTTTGAAAAAGGTATATATTATTCAGCATATACCATTCTGTTATAGCAGCAAAAAGTGGACTAAGGTAGCTTTCAACTCCAACTGAATTCAGCTAGAAGAGCAGCTGTGGCTGGGAATCTCAAGGGAAAGGAGGGAGGCCAGGGCTTGTACCAGACACTCATGCTCTACAGCTTTCCTCAGACTGGCCTTTTTCCTCAGCCAATGAATGTCCTGCTCTCTCACGTGACCATCCTCATTCTGCTCCTCTCTCTTTGCTGCAAGTGAGGGTTCTATGTCTGAGCACTTAGGCCTCAAGGAAAGCACCCACACTTCACCCACCACAGAGACTCTCTTTGCACTTATGTTTTCCTGAGTGCCTTCTTTTCAGTAGCCTCCCTGAAGCTGCCTTTGGATGAATTTTACATGCAGATCCTTCATTATCTCTCCTTGGCCAATGTGTCCTAAGGGCTTGGCCCAATAGACTTTTTTAACTCACAGCCAGAACATGTGTAACACATTTCCAGTCATGGCTAGTTGGAGTCCTATATGCCTTACCTATCTCTATGTCAAATTCTTTTCTCATGCTTGGAAAATTTTCTGTCATGATTTCTGTGAATGTTTTTTGTTTTTTTGTTTTGTTTTTTTATGTAGCTTGCACTATCTCCTGCTTCTTCATTGACTTCATTCAGTCTGATGCTATTCTTCTTTGCATCATCTAGCAGCTGTTGGATTAACTTCTTATGATCTCTTGCTATTTTAAAGAAATCTTTCCCTTCCTGGTCGTTAACTGCAATATTATCTTGTATGTCTGAGATTCTGTCCTCACATTCACTGTCCTACTGCTTAAACTTTCAATAGAGTTTTTAATCTCTTAGAGTTATGTTTGAATCTGTTTATTAGAAATCATTTGCTTCTTGGGCTGGGATTCTATCAGGTTCTTGAGCTCTTCTATTGTTTTATCTGGGTCTTTCACCATAGTCACTGTCTCTGTTGACATCTGAGAGATTATTTCTGATTTCAGTATTTCCAGATCCTCTTTTGATGCTAGTTCAAGGATTCTAGGTGGCTGAGTACCAGACTGTCCCACCGCACCATTTGAACTTTCTTTTGATGATCTGGAAGTCTAGATTGGTGTCTTGTTTGAGTTTTTCTTGTTTATATATTTTTCATCATCGCTAAAGCCTGTGGTTTAATTTACTATTTAAAATTGCTTTTTGCCAGAATCTGTATTGTTGGTATTTGGAGCCCTTTGGGAATATCTGTTTCTTGATTGTCTTCCTTGTGTGTTTGGCCTTTGAGTTTGGGGTCTACAATGGCTTTTAAGCAATCTCAGCATTGATAAACCAGGGAAAAAAAATGACTGACTTGAACAATCAGGCCACCTTGGCCAAAGTTATACAATTATCAATAAAAAGCACATGGAATAGAGCTTAGGAAATGACAGATTGTGATAGGTATTATTTTGATACCTTTAAATCCATAGTGAAGATCTGTGGTTATATATCAAACTCAAGAACTAACCAGAAATACATTTACAGATAGCAAGCACTTCAATATAAGAGCTTTAACTTCTGGGAAGAAGACAGAAGATGTTGAGGGGATAAAAAGATATAAAGAAGGTTGGAAACAGAGCTAGAAAATACAGGAAGACAGAAACAGGAATAACAAAGGAGATAAATGAATAAGAAAAAGAAATTAAAAAGGAGAAAAAGAAAATAAATGGAAAAAGAAAGAGAAAAAAGAGTTCACTGCCAGACGGAATTTTACTGTGATTGATATACAACGTGAGAAGTCGCATACAGAGCCAAGTCCATTTATCTCCACAAACCAGCTGTAATCCAGTGAGATTCAGTCTGATTTCTGGTTGCCAGAACAGACTCTACAAGGTTCCACTGTGGGAACCTGGCAACGCCCCCTGCAGCAGGTCCAGCTGGTAGGAGGTGCCAATTCCAACAACTCACCAACTACTGTAGTCTCTTCCTTTCTTGCTCTTCTGGTGGGCCTCAACTCATAGAGAAGCGTGCAATAGTCTTGAGAGAGGTTTGGTGGCCCAGGAGCATGGGGCAGTTGTCTCACAAGAGCCTCCACAGGAAAAAGAGACAAGAGTTTGAGTTCCAAGGCATAACCAAGGAGGAGAGAGATTTAGAAGGCATTTGCACTGAATTGGACAAAAAGGAGTAAAAGAGCTTCTGCAGGTCATAGGAAATCAGAGAAGTGGTGTTCTTATGTGGGAGTTATATGAGATTGTTGATTATTTCTCAAAGAATCAAAGCAGAATCAACTTTAGGTGGAAAATAAATACAATGATTCCTCAACTCATTAATGAGTTCCATGCTGGGAGAACATTCATGAGTGAGATTTGTTTGTAAGTCTGACAAAGTGAGTTGTATGCACCTTCTACACGTATATACAATGCAAAGCATAAAACAAGTAAACACACCCAGAAATACAGTAAGACCCTGACTGTTCTGTACTGTTGTACACTATCACACTACATAGTAAGCACACAGCAGTACAACTGCAACAATGTCCAGCATGTAAGAGCTACTTCTGAAATCTGTTTACATTTATGAATACAGTTAATGCAAAGTCCATTCACTTGTGTGAAAGTTTGCACCTTGAATATTTGTAAGTTGAGGACTTACTCTACATAAATGCAACACTTACTATATATTCATTCATTCTATAAATACTCAATGTTTATGGTTCACATATTTTACAGTGTTTTCTTAGTTCTAGAGAACTGAGAACAACACTAGCTTTAGCCTTAGCCCTCCTGGCCCGCCATGGCCTCATCTAGTGGACTTGACAGACCTCTACAGAGGACAATGATGAGCACAGGGCAAATTCATGATGAAGAAGCCAATGGTAAAGACCATTACTGAGGGCTTCCTGGAAGAAACTGTGTCAGTGCTGAGGACTAGAATTTCAGGGGGTTCAGTAAACAGGAAAAAACCCAACAGTATGAGAAGTCCAAAACAGAAAGAACAGCAGTGCCATGGAGGAAGGCAAGAATGGATAGAGATGTGAAGAAGACTAGTGTAAGGATTCCGGGAATATCTGAGTCAATTTAGAACAAATTGATAAGAAGGAGCATGCTTGACCGGGGAGTTAGCTCAGTGGTTCCGGCACCTGTCTTGCAAGCACAAGGGCCTGGGTTTAATCCCCAGTAACCACATACCATACTGAGCATGGAGACTCACACCCAGAAGCAACCAGTACCACCTACAACAGTGCCGGGCGTGGTGGCTCATGCCTGTAATCCCAGCACATGGGAGGCAGACGCAGGAAGATTGCTGTGATGTGAGTTTGAGGCTGAGCTCAGGGCCAGGCTGAACTACAAAGCGAGACCCTGTCTCAAAATATCTTTAAAAAAAGGAGGAGCATCCTGGAGAATTCTACCTTTATGATTAGAGCAGGGGAAAGAAATGCTAGACAATAATTCCTTAGGATAGTCATAGATTTATGTTCTCATGAGATCACCCTAGCCAAAATAAGAGCTGTTTAAAAGATGAGATAAGAGATGATGGATACTGGATATAGCATGGAAGACACACACACACACACACACACACACACACACACACACAACAATGAACATATACATATGAGTGCATATACAAACACACAGATACTGTACATGCACACACATGCATATTCGCACACATACATACATCAGGTCTGATGTTACAAGTGATGCCGTGGTTAGGATCATGGCTGCCACATTGTCTTGAGTTCAAACAGCTCCTAACATATCTGCCAGGAGGAGGCAGCAACATCAGACTGTATCAAGCACGGTGCAAGCAGGTGGATCTGAAATGTCACCTGGGTTATTCTCTTGCCATAGAGGGTGGTCACTGTCTGACTCCTCCTCTTTCCTGAAAGTGTGTACCATGTTCCTCACTCAATTCTTGATGGATAATTTTTGGAGCAAGTAATAGAGCTTGATATTAGGACTTACTTTTGGGTGTGAAGAATTGGAGTGATTTGACTTACCTTTCATTTCTGAAGAATTGGAGTGATTTGACTTACCTAACATTTCGCTCTTGGAATTTCAGAAATGTAATGACCTCAGTCCAATGTTTGAGTTATATCCTCCATAAATACAACCTATAAATACCCATGCTTTGCATATATTTTCAACATCTTCGCTTGGTAACATGTGTGAGTAGAGTAAGTGTGAAGAAAATACTGCTTTTAACCTGAATAGATCATTACACACAAAGGGAAACTTAAGAAACAAATGTCTAATAATTCAAGATGTCCCAGGAACAAAGTATCTTTTCCACATAAAATGAATACTCTTGTATGGTTGGATCAGTAGAGAGAAGGTCAGGGCATAACTGAGTCCTGGACAGTTTTCCTGATCTCATGGAAGAATACATTAAGAGTAACTTGCATGTCAAATTATTCTTTTCTAAACCATGGGAGAAACATTTTCCCCTGGTCCTTGGCCAGATAGTATTGTCCTACAGTGTCCTGAGGCCCTTCCACAAAAAGACACCTGTGGAAGACTGAGCCTTGTAGAAGGACCCCAGACCCTCTCCTCCATGCCCAATGCACACGCAGTAGTGCTCACAGAGCAGGGTCCTTTCTGAGTGACTCCAATATCACAGTTCTGACTGGGGGCCTCATTCAAGCCTCTGCACACTCGCAGTACCTGAGATTATTGATGCATATGAATGATGAGAAAACTTGGATCTTGGAGATCCTTTTGCACCCCTGGTTTGCCAGGCCCATAGCACAATCTCTAATTTACACACCTTCTATTCTGATTACATATAGTTTCCTACACTAAATATCTTTACTGGGTGGGAAAATGTTTGCTACAGAGTTTAGAGTCTCCAAGACCCTGAGATTACATTTGCTTCAAGTTATTTTCATGAGGAACCCACTCTTCAAGGGTAGTGCTCTCTTTGGAGTCCCTCTCTTTATAATTCCTTCCCTTTGTTTGATTCCCTTTGTGGGAGACAAAGGGATGGACACAGGAGCCACAGTGCACCATCAATTTGAAGAAGAACAGAACAACTCCACTGGCTCATAGTCAGGGATTGTTTTAGCTGGCTGGAATCAATGACACTGGCTAGAAAGAGTCCCCAGGAGAGTCCTGCTTTGTGCTTCTGTCCTGGGGCACAGCTTTTCTCAGGCCTACTACGCTCAGCCAGGCACTTTGGATGTGGTTAGATTACCAGTCTCCGTGCTGAGGCTGTGAACCCCATATGGGGACTGATGAGTCCAGAGGAGTTGTAATGAGTTAGTAAAGCTTTGCTGAGCAAAGACATAGCTAGCCTAAGTCCCATGCAGTATTGTTGACCTTTGGGATATATCTACATCCAAATGCAGCTCATATTCACCTTGCTTAACACTTCCCTGATAGGCCAGTGGGTTCATCATCCAAGGACCATACTCTGATGGCTGAAGGGAATCTTGCTCTGGCATTTTGCTTTTAAACAAGGCTGCATTTATTCAGACCAAATTATGCTAAGCCTCATGCAGGAAACAGTTTGCAAAGAGGCTTGTGTCTATTTAAGGACAGGGACCATCACTCACGTGGACCACAGCAACTCTAGAAGCCAATTACACTGTGATGCTTTCAAAACATGTTGATGGATCCCAAACTGGAAAATACCACTTCTCTTCCTTTTAGGATTACAGGCTTCTGATATCAACCAAAATAGGAAAAAAAGAAGGATGATGTTGCTTGTGTTCCTATTGCTGCAATTTCTACTATCATCAAGAAATTTGTTATCACCATCAGAAGAATTATTAAGATGCCTGAGAAAATAAGCTGTTAAGAAAATGCAGTTAGGTATCATAAAATGAAAAGGCCATGTCTCTCCTTGCCAAAGGAATTATGCAGAGGGACATAAACTGTGATATTATGACAGTAACCCTCCAGCTAAACACTTCCTGCCCAGCAGTAGCATGAGGGCAGTTAGAATAGAGGAAAAAAAACCAAGCTAAAATCTGGCATTGTTGAGGACAGCAAATATCTCCTCACCCAGGGCTATAGCTCCAAGGGGGGTGCTCCACACTGCCCAGGAACAGCTGGTATTCTCAGCGGTCAGTGGCTGCAATGGCAGAGTAGTTAGAAAACTTACAATGTTGTTTGTGTTTTTCTTTTTTCCATAAATTTGTAGTCAATAAGCTTTGCAGGACTATCATCCTATTGTTTTGTTGAGAAATAGATTTAAAAAACACCAGTAATCCAAAATTGTCTGGTTAGGTGTGTGCTTTTTGTTTTTAAACAACTCTTTGGGAATGTGTTCCTTGCATTTAGTGCTGGAAAGGCCAGTGTCAAAGGTGGCCATATCAGTATAGCAACTGGCAGACATGAGTGAAGTTACAGCAAGCATCGGTCAAACTGACATTGTCTCATCTTTCATCGTTTCCTAATTTAGCAAGACTTTCTTTCTTCAGTGGGATCAGATTCCTTGGCAGTAGCTGACCAGAACCAATTCCTGAGTGAAATCAGATCTGCAGCACTTTAGTAGTCGGACAACTTTTTTAAAAAATTGAATTTATTGGTACATTTTAGGTATACATTAGGATGACACTTATCACTGAAAATTTGTCTCTGTATACAATACATCTTGATTCTTATTTTTTCCCATTCCTCTGCCCTCCCTTCAACCCTGCACCCTCCCTATACATAAGTTTTGTTTCCATTTCCTTTTTATCTTTAATTTTTTCTTTCCCTTCTTTGCTTTCCCTGCCCCACATCCCTAGTTCCCCTTCTTCTTTGAACATTTTATTCCCAAGAAATAATATCTATTGTACATTTTGGACTTCATTTACACCTTCAGTTTCTCACATTAGAGGAATAATGTAGTATTTACTCCTGTGTCCTGTGTACTTCACTTATGTGTATGACCTCAAGATGCATCCATTTAGCTCTGAAGGTCTCAAAGTTGTTTTTATGGCTGCAAAGTACTCCATTTTATTTTTTAAAAAACTCATATCTTTATCAACTCATCAGTTGATGGGTTTTTGGGCTCTTTGCTAAACTTTAGTTATTACAAACTGTGCCATTATAAACATGGGTCAATATATGTCACTGGTATGGTGCTTTTAATTATTTTATTAACCAATAGAGAATTAGCAGAGTCAAATGGGACCTCTAATCCTAGATTTTTGAGGTATCTCCACACTTATTTCTACAGTGGTTGCACCAGTCTGCATTCTCCAAGCATGGAGAAATGTTCTTTTCCTCCCACAGCCCCACCAACATTTGTTATTGGTTGATTTCTTGATGGCAGTCATTTTTTTCTGGAGTGAGATGGAATCTTATTATTGTTTTCATTTGAATCTATCGAATGACTAGTGATGTAGAAACGTTTTCATATGTTCATTTGTCACTTCTATTTCTTCATCTAAAAATGTGTGCTCATTTCAGATGCCCATTTTTGAGTTGAGTTTATATTTGGGAAGTCTGACTTTTTTAGTTCTTTATATATTCTATGTAGTATAGCACTTTGTTTGAAGAAGTCCTGATTAAAAAAAAAAGTTCCCATATTGTAATTGTCTTTTTATTCTCTTGGTTTTTCTTGCTGTGAAGAAGTTTTTAATAAGATGAAATACCTTTTTTTTTTTTTTTTTTAGGTTTTTTGAAACAAGGTCTCCCTTTGTAGTTCAGGCTGGCCCTGAGCTCAGCCTCACACTCACATCACAGCAATCCTCCTACCTCTGCCTCCTGAGTGCTGGGATTACAGGTGTGAGCCACCAGGCCCAGCATTGTGGTATGTGGTACTGATTGCTGCTGGGTGTGAGTCTCCACACCCAGTATTGTATGTGGTTACCGGGGGAATCGAACCCCGGTCCTTGAGCTTGCAAGACAGGCACCAGGACCACTGAGCTAAATCCCCGGCCCACCAATTTTTGATTTTTATGTTAGCTCCTGTGCTGCTGAAGTTTTAGCTCCTGAAGTCTTTTTCTACTCCAGCATCTTCAAGAGTTCTACTTACCCTATCTTCCAACAAGCTTAGTATTTCTGTGTTTCTATTTAAATATTTAATCCACTTTGATTTTAGTTTAGTGCATGGTGAAAGACAGAGGACTAGTTTTAATCTTTGTCAGGCTGGAACTCAGTTTTTCTAGCACTAATTGTTAAAGAGGCTGTCTTTCTCCCAATGAGGGTATTTGGTTCTTTTGTCAAAGATGAGATAGCTCAGTATATCTGGAGTAGATGTTTCAACATCTACTAGCATATTCCATTGTTCTCAGGTCTATTTCTTTGTCAGTACTGTGCTGTTTTTTTCACAGTGGCTTTGTAGCTTAATTTCAATTTGGGGATTATGCTATCTCTGCCAAGTCTTTGTTCCTTTGAATTGTTTTCACTGTTATTCTAGGTCTCTTCTGACTCCAAATAGATTTTTGGATTATTTTGTCTAGTTTTATGAAATATACTGTTGGGATTTCAAACAGGATTACACTTAATCTATAGAGCAGCTTTGGAAGTATGGCCATTTTCACTATATATGTTCTTTCTACCAAGGAATAAGGGATATCTTTCCATTTTCTGATATCCTTTTTGATTTTTTTTTTCAGAGCAGTGATCTTTTACTTTCCCCATTAAGTGAATTCCTAGATATTTCAATTTTTGGATGCTATTGTGAAAGAAATTATTTCCCTAATTTTTTTTTCTCGGTGAGTCTGTTATTCATGTATAAGAACAGTGTTGAGTTTTGATTGTTGGCTTTGTATCCATATACTTTACTGAACCTGACAATTAAGTTTAGTAGTCCTTTGCCAGAATGTTTGTGGTCTACTATACAGAGTATCATGTCATCAATGAATAGTGACAGTTTCACTTCATCTTTTTCCTTATTTATGTCTTTTATTTCTTTCTATTCTCTAATTGCTGTGACTAAGTTTTCTAGAACTACGCTGAACAGGAATGGTGATAGTGGACATCTTTGTCTTGTTCCTGATTTTAATGTGAAATATTTTGAGTTTTCACCATTTAGCATGATGCTACTAGCTGTTGTTTTGCCATGGATAGCTTTCATCAGGTTGAGATAAAGATGAGCTACTTTGATATTCTGTAGGTTTTTTTTTTTTTAATCATGAATGGGATATTTGTCAAATTTTTTTCTGCATCCATTATGATGATCATTTGGATTTTGTCCTTGATTCTACTGATACAGAGTATTACATTTACTGATTTGCATATATTAAACCATCCTTGTATCCCTGGGATGAATCCATCTTGGTCAAGGCACATGAATTTCTTAATGATCCTCTGTATTCTCTGTGCCAGTATCTTACTGAGGATTTTTGCATCAATGTTCATTAGGGAGACTGGCCTGTAGTTCTCTTTTTCAATTGGGTCTTTCTCTGCTTTTGGAATTGAAGTGATGCTTGCTTCCAGAATTGAATTTGGTGGTATTGCTTCCTTTGCAATTTCTTTGAAGAGCTTGACAAGAAGTGACATTAGGTCTTCCCTAAATTCTTATAGTATTCACCAGTGAAGCTATCAGAATCTGGTCTTTTATCTGTTGGTAGGTTTTTAAGTACATTTCAACCTCACTAATGATATTAGAGTGTTTAGGAAGTTTATATCTTCTTTCTTTAGCTTTGGTAATTCAAACATGTCTAGCAATCTATCCATTTCTTGTGTGTTTTCCATCTTATTGGAATACAGTTTCTCAAAGTAGGTACTGATCATCCCCTGGATTTCTGCTGGATCTGTTGTGATTTCATCCTTTTCTTCCTAATGGCATGAATTTGAACCTTTTCTTTCCTTTTTTTTTTTATAAGGTTGGCTAAGAGTTTTTCAATTTTATTTATTGTTTTGAAAAATCAATACTTCAATTTGTTGATTTTTCTTATATAATTTCCTTAGTCTCTAATGTATTGATTTCTGCTCTGATCTTTATAATTTCCCCCCTTGTGTGAGCTTTGAGTTGATTTTGCTCTTTATCTAGTCATTTAAAATTCATTAGGTTGTTTATTTGAGCTTGCTCTATTTTCCTAGTAGGGCATTCACTGTTGTGAATTTCCCTCAGAGAATTGCTTTCACTGAGTCTCAAATATTCCTGAATATTGTATTGGCATTATCATTTAATTGTAGAAGCTCTTTAAATTCTTCTTTAATTTTACCTGTGACCCATCCATTGTTCAGAAGAGTATTATTCACTTTCCATGTGTTTGTGAAGTCCTTGGGGTTTCTTTTGCTATTAATCTCCAATTTCAGTGTGCAAGGATCTGGCAATATATATGGGATAATCTTAATTCCTTTATATTTACTTAAATATATTCTCTCTAGCAAATGGTCTATTTTGGAGAATGACTCATATGGATCTGAATATGAACATAAGGAGAATGTGTATTCTGATTTGGGGGTTGCAGCACTCTATGGACCTCTATTAAGTCCATATATCCTTCAGTTCTAGTATTTTGTAGATGTTTTTCATCTAGTTAATCTGTTTATTTGTGACAGTAGGTATTGAGAACTCTCACTATTACTGTCTTAGTGCTTATTCAGTTTTCCATGTTCATTAATATTTGTTTTGTAGAGTTTAATGCATTAGCTTTGGTGCACGTGTTTTTGATTATCTTCTCTTCTTCTTGGATTGTTCCCTTTAAAGGATGTAGTAAACTTTGTTGTCTCTCTTAATTAGTTTTGGTTTGAAATCTACTTTTCCTGAAAATAAGATAACTACTGTTGCTTTTTTTCAAGATTCTTGTCACATGGAGAATTGTGTTCCATCATTTTACTTTCATTCTATTAATTTTTTCTTGAATTAAGTGTGTTTCTGCTATACAGCATACTTTTAGATCTTGCATTTTAACCAGTTCTGCCAGGCTATTTCTTTTGACTGGTGAATTTAGGTTCCTCATATGATGGTTAGAACTGAAATGTATTGACTTATAGTTGTCTATTATTTTCCTGTTTCTGGCACTTTTATTTTTATTGTTCTTTCTTTCCACTTAATTTCTTGCCTCACCTGATGGCTTCGCTCTGTTGGGTCTCATGGAGTTCTGATCCTCTTTGTCTTTTTCCAGAATATTGTTTAGAATCTTTTAGAGGGTTGCTTTGATATCTGTGAAGTTTCTCAGGTGTTCTTTGTTGTGGAAATATCTTATTTTCCCATGGATTTTGAAAGATAATTTTGCAGGATACATCAATCTATGTTGGAAGTAGTTTTCTTTTAGACTTGAAATGACTTGAGGGTTTGCACTGAAAAGCCTGCTGTGATTTTGATGGAGTTTCCTTTTTATGTGATTTGTTCCTTTTCTCTATTTTCAATGTTATATGTCTTGGTGTGGATTATTTTTTTTTAATCATGGCTAGTTGGAGTCCTATATGATTCACTTCTCTGTATGTCAAAATTCTTTTCCTCTGGGAAATTTTCTGCCATTACTTCTGTGAACAGTTTTTTTTTTTTTTTATGTCATTTGCACTTTCCCTTACTATTTCATTGATTCTTATTAGTCTTATGCTATTCTTTTTTAAACTGACTTTATTGGTACATTTTATATATATATATCATGATCACCCTTGATATTGAGAATTTGTGTCAATATGTGACCCACTTTAATCTCATTTTTCCCATTCCCCTGCCCACCCTGTAATCCCTCTGTCCCCTTTATACATAATCTTTGCTTCCTTTTTCTATCAGCAAATATTTTCTTGCCCTTCTTTTCTTATCCCTACACCCTCATTCCCTTTTAATACTTTCTATTTCATAATAAGTCTTATGTTATTCTTTGCACCATCTAGCAGGTGTTGGGTCAGTTTCTCATAGTTCCTTACCATGCTTGATAAATCTTTCTTGTCATGGTTGCTAACTATGACCCTTTGCTCTGTATCTGATATTCCATCTTTACATTTGCTCATTCTCCTATGAGTACTTACATGGAAGTTTTTAATCTTCTGGGTATCTGAATCTGCTTCATGGATTCCATTTCTTTCCTATTCTGGGCTGAATAGTTTCTCTCATGGTCCTGAACTCCTTATTTCTTTTATCTGTTTCTGTTCTGTCACTAACCACTTCTATCATTTTGTGCACCATCTGTGTAGTTAACTGAGATATCATTTCTCTTTTGAATTTTTCCTAGAGACTTCTTATTCTATTTTGTTACTTCTTATGTTATCAATTCAGTGTCTCCAAGTAGGTTTTTGTCAGATTTTTCCAACTCATTGCCCCCAGGATTTGCCTTTGCTGAGCCTGAAGTCTGGATTTGGACCTTTATTTAGGAGTCTTCCTACTTTTAATTTTTGTTTTTGATATTTTTGGTTTAATTTTTTGATTGCTACATATTGCTTATTGTGAATATCTTTATTACTAGGATCTGGAATCCTTATGAAATTATTACTTTTCAGAGGTGCCTTCCAAGTATAGCTGGTCTTTGGGGTTTTATCCCATAGTGATTCTTAAGGAATTCTCAATTCTGGTATACCAGGATGGACAATTCATTAGAGCAATCACAACACTTTGGCCCAAGTAATACAATCAGTGTCAACAATAGCAGCAAACACAGCTTTAAAAAATGACTGATTGTGGTGACTATTGGTCTGTCATCTTGACTGCAAGAGTTACATCAAAATCAAGGACCAGATCTAAATATGTGTGTATTAAGTAAGCCCTCCAGGGTGTGGCTTTAGAATGAATTTGGAAGGAGGGAGAGAGAGCTAGGAGAAGGAAAGTTTGGAAGTGAGGCTAGAAAACATAGGAAGGTCATGCAAACTGAGAAACTGCTGAAGGAGGAAAGGACGTAAGAAACAAAAACAAGAATTGAGCAAACTAATAATAACAGAGAAACTGTATTCACTCTCCTATAAAAATAAGGAGAATTGAGAGGAAAGAAAAAGAAAATAAAGAAAGGAAAGAAAAAAGTCTGAAATAGGACAAGAGCATAAACAAGAAAGGCGAGAAATAGAAAAGGGAGAGAAACAAGAGAAAACAAGACAAAGAAAACAGAACAGATCCCCTTCTGGGTATGTCTCTGCTGTCATGGTAAACAGTGTGGGCAACAGGATGCAGATCAAAGTTAGCCTCTGTGGACCAGCCATAGCTCACAGAGGCCTAGGCTGATTTCTAGCAGCAAGGCCAAAGTTGAGCTCCCTGCTATCCTGCAGGACTGAACTTTGCAAGTTTACTGCAGGTTCAAGCTACCTTTTCCCTACAGAGAATATAGGTTCTAGTGGGAGGTGCTGATCCTACTAACTTACTAACCACCGTTGTCTGGTGGGAATTTATTGCAGACTTTCTCCACGCTTCTTGTGGGCTTCAGTTTTCATGAAGAAGCCTCAGAGAGGCCCTCTCTTTGCTGTTCATAGATGCTCTATCTTCTGAAGCTCAGCCTGTATGGCCTTGGGCACCTCTGATCTGGATCCCTGTGCAGCCTGGGAAACCTGCCATGGCCCAGGGTGGTCTGCTGCAGCTGAGGCACAGTTTCTGGGACTCTGGACTGTGTGACAGTCCTGGTGGAGGGGCTGAGCCTCCTTTCTGTGGTCCAGGGCAGAGCTGCTGGGCCTCTGCTCAAACATAACTTTTATGGAGAAGAAATTCCTGCCACACTCTCCTGATCAATCAGATCAGCTGAATCTACAAGAGTATTTTCTAATTATAGTATATGAACCAGTTCTATGTGTTGTAAATACACAAGAAAATATTCAGCTCCCTATCTACCTAGCCCTGATTTAAATAACCCTGTGCCCTTTTGCTGACGTCTTCCAACAATTCATAGCTTTGGTTTTTCCTTTTGTTCAAGAAATGCCTCTGGAGGTAAATAGATCTGAATACATTCAAAATTTTAAGCATGGGTTCTTTTTGCTTTTCTCATTTTTTAAAAAACCCAATGAACTGTGCACTGTAAATAAGAAGAAATGAAATCCTTTTGTGTTTGTGTGATGATAATGCTTAAAACCCATTTCCCAAGATGAAACTTGCATGATAATGCACAAGCCCTGCTATAAATATATTTCTCATATTTTATGCATCTGGCTTACAAGTTATAATATTTACCATGCACAAATGCAAATCCCATCATTATACTCCTAAGTAAGCTCAGTTATCTAAGAAATGGCACAAACATAAACAGCAGTAAAGAAAATGAAGACAAGAATGAGGAGCCACAGGGTGTAAACCACTGTGTCATCTCTATCAGAGAAAATTCCAGGTTCTCATCAGCCCACTGGCTACCCCCAGAGAAGCAGGTGTGAAATGGGCTTTACCTATTACCCAGCATTCCCTGGTACCCTTCCACCTTACATCTGCCACTCTGTAGCAGGGCTAAAATGAGCACAAAGAGCATTTAGCAAGTGTTTTGCCTGTACACTTAGCTGCTACCTCCCACTTTCTGTCACTCTCTCCCATTAAGCAAAACCAACTAGAGACACAGATAGAGGTAAAGAATTGAGCACAGAGCCAGTAGAGGGTAAAATGCAGCAGATTTGGAAGGCAAAGGAATCAGTAATGAAGTCTTTCATGAAGTCCTTTGTGATCCACCTAATCCTTCATTTATGTTCCACTGAATGTTGTTTTATAAAGTCAGGTTGTGGGACCCAGCAGGTGCCCAGAGTTCCCTGCACCATCTATTCAGCCTTGCTGCAACCTTTGAGTGTAGAGAGCTCAGCCCTACTCTCCAGGCTCATGTAGATCTCAGAGGATGCTCCAAAGTTTTTCTCTACACAGTGACCCCAGGGTAAGCTCTGGTTCCTCAGTCCATTGGAGATGGTCAAGACATTCACAAAAATGAAGATTTCTACAAGACCTGCATGGGGAAGCATGGGTTTGAAGCCCAGTGGGCTTTGCTAGATTGACTTTGCTTTTTAAGCCTTGGTTTCTGAGGAAGGCTGAGCAGCAGAAAGGCTCCAACATCTGATGACATACAGAAGGATGTGGAGTCATGGGAGTCTGGTCACAGAAAAAGTGATAAATCCACATTATCCTATCTACAATGACATTGCTTTTGCCTGTATGAACCTGTCTTTCTTTACCACACCAGTAGGGGATCATAATATGCAAGTGGTTTTTCTTTTCTTATTTGAAACCAAGGACAATAGCTTTGTGAAAATTGGTTTGAACTTCTCAGGTCTTGTTTAGATATACAGCAAAATCCTTTCTTGTCTGCTGTGGTTTCTTTCTCCATTTGACTGGTTGTTTGTTACCATTCAGCTCCACTTCCTATTTCACCTATGACCACTTCTCTCCATTATTTCTCAGTGTCAGTCACCTGAGGAAGAAAACACCCACAGGGATATTTGCAGAGTGCAATTACAGTTCTATAGTTGGACCTAACCCTCTCTGGTACCTCTAAGAACATACAGGATCATCCAGAACTCACAGAGAGTCTACTCGTGTGGTTGTGACTGAGGGAAACTGTGTGAGGATTTTGAAGGTCACAGATTCATTTCACATATATGCAAAGCCTCACTTTGTGTCATGTTTTCTATCAGGCCATGTGGCTGTGGACCTAAGTGTGCAGAGTGTTCTATAAGTTCACAGTTTGGTGGTGGGGGGGGTGTCAGGGAGATGCTGACCATTACAGTACATGGAGAAGTATTTGCAGGTCAACTGGAACAGAAAAGGACTGTGCTCTGCTCTTAGAACTTAAAAGGTAAAACCCAAGCTGACAAGTATACTGCACAAGATGATACTGAAAAATATGTGCAAATCTCTGGTTTGAATATTACTGAAAACTGGCAAAATGTTAATCATGATGAAATTCATTACTATTGCACCTATCTGAGTTCTGTCTTAATTTTTTGACAGGGTCTGAATAATAAAATGGAGACACACATTCCACAAAACAAGATCCATAAAACCTTACTGTTTGCTTCCATTTCTTCAAAACATTGAATTATGATGTAGTTAAAGAGCACCTTAGAGCTGACATTGTTTGGAACTTGTATTTTTTAGAGTGATTATAAAGAGAAATAAAAATAAAATTGAGTGACATTTAAGAAGTAATGTAATCTTCAATCAAAAATTAAAATAAGTACAAACTGAAAACCATATAATTATTGTGTATAATTTTAAATAGTCAAGTAACTATTAAAATTGGGACAAAAGTATAAATCATAATAAAGAGTAAGAAACTATTAAATTAAAAATTTTGTAAATGAGTCTGAAATTTCAAATTGCATCCTTTTGAAAATTTAGATTGTATAAAATAACTTTTATAATCAACAAAAATCATTACAAATCTCAAATTTCACATCTGCATTGAAGAAATGTCATATTTCACAAAAATTTCTCCTTCCTCAATACATTCTTGAATGTAAGTGCACTAGGAATCCTTTTCCATTGCAGGATGTTTCAGAGTTTCAAATCTCATAGACATCTTATGCATATCGGCAGGAAGCTGCTGCCACATCTGGGGGACAAATTCCACACATGTGGTCCAGAGGCAGTCCTGAAATATCCCCACCGATCTTGCCTTGCTCAGTAGTTCTTCCACTGCTAGAATCTCTCAGCCTCAGTAGTGGGTCCTCTCAGGGGCAGGCTCTAGCTTACCTGGGCCACAGATTGGCCCTCTATGACCCCAAGCCCGGAGCAGGACACAAGAACCATTCTGCCTGGGAGGAGAACTAGAGACAGCAGGGAGATGTCTAGGACTAGAGACAATAGCACAACTGTGCATCCATGAGCAATGCCAGGGTCAAAGTGCATGGCCTGGGCAAAGTGGGGACAGAACATAGGAGCAAGGAGGCAGGAGATGAGGTCAGCAGGGGCTGTGGGCCCACATGTGGCTGGGCACTCACTTATTTCCAGGAAGGTGAGATATCGCACAGGAGATATTTGAGCTTAGAGGCTTCTAGGGACATTATCTCCATGCAGAGGATCAAAACTGCTTCTTTGGGGGAGCACCTGGAGCATTTTCCCATCTTTGCCAGGATACTTTTCTTTCTTCTGTCCTCCTTTTCCCTAGTCTCCATCCTCTGCTCTCCCTGCTCATTTTTCTTGTGCCCAAAGGAAAATCAAACCCAGCAAAAGGCTACTTCATCTTTCTTGTTCACATCTTCCTGGTGGCTCAGCCTCATCCAGTGATTCAGCCTATGGATCCTCCATGAACCCTGAGTTCTCGGGGGTGTGTCTTCTCTCCACTCTCACTGGCTGCTGTCACTATAATCTCAGACTAGTGGCCAGAAGACCAGCTTTCTTCATGTCTCCAACACAGGGGATGGATACTCAGTGCTCCTCACTTCTCAGGAGAATAGCAGCACCCTGGTGGAGAAGAGGGGAACAGATCAAGACAAGAAGCAGAACAACATCTCTGTATGCACAGAAGGCCACTGATACACAGGAGTTGGGGGCGGCTGCATTGTGAATGCAAACTGAAAGGCAAAAGAAGTTGCCACCTTGTCTCCTAACTTTGGCAGCCAGAGGTGACCAGCGTCACAGTAGAGATGGCCAGAAAAGGTGTCGAAATTTTATCTTTAACTCTGTCTGACGAACCCCATGATCCCATCCACATGAATAGTTTCCAGGATGTAATGATGATGGTGGACTTCACTGTTCATGGGGAATTTCTGCAAGTTGGCAAATGATGCGCTTATATTTTAAAATCACTTCATTTTCTTCTTACTTTTGGTTGAATAAGCTCAATTTTTGAAAGCTGCTTTTAGCCTTCCCAAGGGTTTACTTGAAATTGATGGATTTCTCTCCAAAGTTGTCAGTCAGCACTCACAGGTAGGGTGACTTAGGACTTGCCAGGATACCTAGAAGGTATCCATGAGGATACCAAATAGAAGGTATCTATGAGTGTCCAAAGAGGAACTCCACCATGTTGTGCCAAGAGAGCACTCCAGGGGGACTAAAAGAGGAAGAAGGAAAAAAGAAGAGGGAGCCTGGCCACACAGGGCAAAACAGTGACCACCCAAGAGCCCAACCTACCTAGGGCTGGATCCCCCAACACTGGAGTCCTGGTAGTCCTCAGGACACTTCTAGTCTCTAGATCCATACAGGAGCACTGGAAAAGGCAGCTGGGAGCAGGAGCAGACTTTTGTATAGACATTGTCAGCCCCAGGCTAGACAACCACACAGGCCAGAGAAAGGGATGGAGGATAATTTCCTAGGGCCCAGGACCAAAGCAGCATGAAGCCCAGCCCAGCCCAGCAAAGAGGAATCTCACCAGAGTAAGCCCCCAATTCTGCTCATAAAGATTTCTGAAAATCTCTTTGCTCATTTCAAGGTTCCAAGACCTGCCACCCTGGTCCAGGAGGTGGCCCCAAGCTCCATGACCAGGACCAGAGGCCAAATGTGTCCAAAGGAAGCAGAATGACTCTCCCAACAGAGGTGCTATAAGCCTAGCCAGGTGTGAGGCCAGACAGAAAGTTCCTACTTAAGACACTATGGCCTACAAAAGACTCCGTGGTAGACAAGGGCAGGTCTGGGAGAGGGAGGGTTAAAGCCTCCATGCCACCTGCTGTCTACAAGGCCAGGTCTTCCTAGGGCTTATGCCTAGGTACACAGATGTTTAGCACCTCCCCTCTGAAGACCCAGGGATAACTACACAGAAGTGTCAAGTCCACCCCATTTGCTAGATGCTGACACCTGGACACTAAGGCACACACACAATATCACCAGCAATCCACTGGCCTTTTTTGTGATACAGGATTTGTGGCCAAACAGGCTACCAGGAGGCATGGACCTAGAGCAGTGGTTGGCCCTGCTTTTCCAGGTCATCAGTGACTTTTCTCAGTAGGCTTAATGGGCAAATCCTGTCCTTGTGTGGAAACCTCTGTAAAGCCAGGTCCCTAGGGAAGAGCACTTCACACAAGGGTCTAACCCATGGAAGAGCTGGACAGGCTGGGAATCTATTCTACCAATGGGTGTAATACGGGCCTGTGAGCGCACAGCCAGCTGCCTGTCTGTGCTGTGAGCTGGGAACACAGAGAACACAGTAACATCCACTCAAGGAGGATACGGAAGCCTCCTGCAGGGTGAGGCCACAGGACAGGGGAAGAGGAAAAGTGTGAGGGAGGAAATCGGATGGGGCAGGATCTTGCATACCCTTTCCTGGTTGTGAAAACAAGACACTCTTCCAGTCACCAGCGTGGACATAGCAGGGCTCTTGCTGGCCACTCTGCTGGTGCTGCATGAGTCTGCTCTTGCCCAGAGGCATTCACAGACCCTCCCTGTGTCTTCCTGTCACCCATCTTCACTTTGTTCAGGGATAAATGCACAGACGTTTCTGACTCTGGCCTCTGCAGACTTAGTGACCACCCTTGGCCTTTTATCCGGCCAGGTTCTCCCTAAGGTGGGACCCACCCTGTTGGAACAGGAAATAAGGTCCAGGAAACTCTTATCTTACAATAAGCCCTAAAGGATGAAGCCATGTGGCTCTTCAGAGCCAAGAGAGAAGCGATGGCTGGAAAACTGGACTCAGCAACCAAAGCTCCTGGGTCCACCTTCTAAGGCTGATGTCCTGCGTGAATCTGGCAATGAACATGACACCATCCGTCCCTTCAGCTGAGGGCAGAAAACTAGACCTTGTTCAGATCTAGAACCACTCAACACCAGTGTCATTTTTTGTCTGTAGCTTTTTGCCTGTGCCCCCAGCCACTCCAGGCAACCACTGACCCAGCCCCTAGTATTTGTCTGATGCCTAGACAAACACAGCAGCACCTCCAGTTTCTCTGTACCTTTACCCTCCTGCAGCCCTTGCTTTGCACAACCCTGCATAAAAAGACCTATGATAGCTACTTTTCATCCTCCCTCAGCTCCGGTGCACCAACACCCAAGGCTTTGGCAAGGCTTTTGATGTCTGCCGAGGCCGGAGACCCCTCAGGAGCCCTTCCATACCATCCTCACTGCAAGCTGTGCCCCTGGCTCTTGCTTTAAGCCTGTGCTCTTCTCTCTGCTGACTCAGTGCTGCCCACTTTAGCCCAGCTAATTCTGGCTCACACCGTACAGCCTCACACTAGACAATAGCAAGTGATACACAGCAATAAGGTACTGTCTATAAAGCAAGCAAAGCTGTCACCGACATCCGGCCCTACTGCCACCTTGACCTTGAACTCCAGCCTCCAGAACTGGGAAAAATAAATATTTGTAGTTTCAGGCATACACTCTATGGTACTTTATTATGGTGACCCAAGATTCATAAGACAGAAGGCAATTACAAATTGTCTATTCTCCATACAGAGAAGAAAGACAATACAAATTTTCCTCTAGTATGCTTTGTAATTATTTTTTATAGCATTATTAAGAAAAACACTATCTATTTCACAGAAGCTCACTCAAAATGTCATGGAAATTTTCATGGTGACTGGCAGATTTAGAAAAGCAGTATGAAAATTTTTTTCCTAAGATGTCAAAGCACCTTAAAGCTTGCTTTCTCTTTACTTCTATCAAGAAATATGAGACTCTTCTTGAGCGAATGGTTCCCATTAAACAATCCATTGCTATTGTGTAAGCCTTTGATGTAGCAATGGAATGGATTTTATTTATTTATTTATTTATTTATTTATTTATTTTTGAAACAGAGTCTCGCTTTGTAATTCAGACTGGCCCTGAACTCACTATGTAGCACAGGCTAGCCTCAAACTCATGGCAGTCTTCCTGCCTCAGCCTCCTGAGTGCTGGGATTATAGGCGTGAGCCACCATGCCCAGTATTGTGGTATGTGGTACCTGGAATTAAACTCAAAACCTTGAGCTTTCCAGGCAGACACTGGAACAACTGAGTTAAATCTCCAGCCCCAGATTTTATTTTATCTTGATCAGTCTCAGTATTTTCTAACCAAAAAGAAAGGAATTTATAAAAGCAGTTGTGATTGACAGGTGGTTCCAGGACAAGGGTCAAGGGAGAAGAACGGAAGGGCCATTCCAGGCAGGGAAGCCAGGCACCCACCACAATGTCGTCAGCAAAGTCCTCAAGGGCATTCACTCTTTTTCTATGGCTCCTGTGTTACTTTATGTGACAAAAAATGATTAAACTAAGGACCAGATGGAGAGTGATAGGGAGGCGGAGGAAGAAGATTGGACACAGATGAAGAGGAGGCCAGGTGACTCTAAAGGCAGTGGCCAGTTACATTTTACCACAAGGCCAGTGGCAGTGAGGACCTGGAAGAGGCAATGCACAGGGCCTCCTCCAGAGCTTTCCAAGCTCCGGGCCCTGCCAACCCTCACTGAAGTTGTGTAAACTGCACATTTTGGAATGGAAGTTCTTGAACTTTTGTCATAAGAACTGTGAAAAAATAAATGTGTGGTGTTGTAAACACTTTGAGAGTCACAACAGCCACAGAAAACTCACAGACAGTGCAGTGGACAGTGGGCCTCACACACACAAGCCAGGTAGAGATAGAATGAACTAAATCCCAGGAAGTGTCGACCCCGAAGGGGCCCAAGGTCAAGGGCGTCCCTAACACAGCAGCAACGCAGGTGCTGTTCTGAGCACCAGCAGCAAGTTCCTCCAGGGTAGAGTGCTGCTGTCCCAGAAACCTGTATGGACAGAGCTGCCCGCTGATACTCCAGGCAGCCCTAACTTGGAGAGATCCAAGACTTCTCAGTCAGTCTGGGGCCCGGGGTGGTCACTGCGTTGGCCTCTGTGGTCAGGCTGAGGAAGACTGGCAACCTTTTTCCTCTCCTAGTACCCCTGATAAGGGGTTCAACAGGGAGGAGAAGAACTTGTAATTATGAAATAGTTTCTGTTCTGAAAAATTCCAAAAATATATGCCCAAGTGGACATATTGCCAGAGACCTCTCTAAGGTCTTAGGAGAGGTTGTAACTTTAGCATTATGGGCTCCATAGTAGGAACAGACCTATCTGCAACAACTCTAGAACTTAGCACCTGATACTGCTTGAAATTTGTTTTTATTGTGTCAGTGAATGAATAAATATCACATAGGCAAAATTAAACCTGCCACACAATAGATCATACACATGTCATAGATTCAGTAACTTTTAATTCTTGGACACAGATCCATACAGAGGCCATGGAAGGACAGCTTCCATGCTCCAATCCTGTTGCCCATTGTTTGTTGCCAGTTTTATTGAAGAGTTTAAGCAGGTGAATTTGCATTAACTGTTCTGCTCACAAATTCCCCTACTGGAAGAGTGCACGGCAGGGACCCACTTTGGGTTAGTTAGATTGAGAATTGATAAGACCTTCCCAAAGGCAAGATTATTTTATTTGACTTAAAGTTGTATATTATGTTAAAAAATGATTAGCCTAATTAGAACTAGATTTGCTTTGACTGTGTCATTAATTTAGAAGGCTCAGTGTTCCTGGGCTCTTTACTTCAATTCTTTTATTCCTAAAATCCCACATAGAGGTTTCAAAATAGAAACAGCATTGAGCTTTAATGATGTAAATTAATTTTCTGTCTTCTTCTCTTGCATTCCCGGAGTCCGGAGAAATCAACTGATGAGTTTTCAAGCAGGGAAACCTGTTGTTGGAAGTGCTGATGTCCGTTGACTTTCTAACCCTAACAGGAGTTTTCTGGGACTTGAACATTTTCTCTAGCTGGGAGTGAATGTGAAAAAGGAAAATGCAACCACCCCCCAAAAAATGGTCTGGACATTTGTCTAAAATCCTTTTGTCAAAATCCAGCTATCAAGACCAGCTTCAGCATCCCCCATGAAATTCGGATCTGGGGTCATGAATGATGCATTGTTTGTCAGACTCCTCTGAGCAGAATTCATTCCAAGCCCGATGGGGAATCACAGCAGTACTGACTGGTTTCTTTAATCACCTTTCAGGAAAACAAGGCAAAACTCAGCTTGCAGTGCTCATGATGACCTAGTGCAAAAGAACAAGATGTGGCAGAGTGTCAGGGCCTCTCCAGTTATCACTAAAATAGAAGCAGATAGGAGGAGATATGAGTGCATGCATACATATATAGATAGGCATATGTCTCTATATATCCCCATGTGTGCAGATATATGCATATAGTCACTCATATGTATATACACGCATGCATACATTTATACATATGGAAGATGCTAAGAGCCCTGTATTTTGTGGGATATTTTCTTTACCAACTCCCACAAGGTCCATGGTCCTGATTCTTGAAGACAGCATCCCAAGGGATAGAGAAAACCTTCATTCTGGGTGTTGTTGTTGTTGTTGTTGATGTTGTTGTTGTTGTTGTTGTTTTTGAGACAGAATCTCACGTTGTAGTTCATTCTGGCCCTGAGCTCAGCCTCAAACTCACATCACAGCAATCCTCCTGCCTCTGCCTCTCAAGTGCTGATTACAGGCGTGAGCCACCATGCCTGGCACTGTGGTATGTGGTACTGATTGCTTCTGGGCATAAGTCTCCACTCCCAGTATTGTACGTGGTTACTGGGGATCACACCCAAGCCCTTGCACTTGCAAAACAAGTGCCAGAACCACCGAGCTAAATCCCCTGCCCTCATACTGGGTTTTTAATCAGTATTTACTCAGGAGGACTTACTGCAGTTGGGTGCTGGAATAAGGTAGGTTGTGCACGGACATGAAAATGCTTGAACCATGATGATTCTAGGGGGACAGGAGTGCAGCCATCCCCTCTCCTCTGGAGGATCCAGCAGCCCTCTCTGGAACAAGCATCTGCTCTGAATTGGCCCTATGTCTGAACTTCCAGACAAGAATATCTTCCATGGCATGAGTGGGCACCACGGTTCCAGTCCTAGCTTACCCACTGTGGAAATTTAGACATTTCTCTCTCCCAATTAAAGGTAAGGCTTTCCTCGTTATCATGTTACATGAAGCAAGGCTGGCCAATTTCTGAGTCATTGTGTTCTTTAGGTACAGAACAGAGATGAAGCAGAAGTCTCTTCTGAAAAACAGGATAACAGGTAAAAACAGGTAACAGGATAGGTGTTTCCAATTTTGACATTCTGTGACTGTGTTCTGGATGCCCTAGACACTGCTTTTCAGGGACACAGGTGACCACAGATCTGTATGTCATGCTGGTACACTCTGCATCACCTGAGACACCTTGGATGACAAATCATGTAGTTGCCCTGAATTTGATAACACTAGGAGAATTCCCAGGGTGCAGTGTCCACACTCTGGCCTGGATGGAATCATGAGAGAGATAGCAGGAAGCCAAGATCAGTGCCTCATGCCTTCAGTTCTCTACACTGTTTGTCACCAGCAGTGGGAAAAGCTTCCAGAATTTGAGCCATCATAAAAGAGGATATTGATTTATGACTGTGGAAACCAAGCTGGACCCTACATCAGTGGACAGCACAATCATAAATCCATCCTGATGTGTCTGAGCTCCATCTTTGCAGATGGGGCATTTATTTTCCTGGTACATCCTTCTTTAGCTTTGTCGACTTCATGGAAGTCATAACTTGGCTGTAAGTGTCGCTGAGTACAATCTCCAGGGTTGATGACACTGGCCTCACCCATCTAATAAAATAGGATCTATGAACTATCAGAGCAAGCATTAGCTTCATGTACCCAATTCATTCTACCAGATAGGTCCTGGAAGGAAAGGGGCCTGGGATAGAGAGATGCCACGTGGTGCTTGGCTGGCACTGGTATGATAGCTAGTGAAATTCAGAGACAGGCACAAATCCTGCTCACTTTGCATTAATAGGCTGCATTGAAAGCTTCCTTGCCTGCAGGGACTAGCTGCCTTCTTGATCTCACTTATGCTACCTTTCACCAAAACTGTGCTTTCTCAGTGCCTCTCCAGAAAGAATCTGAAAGTGGCTAAGTACACTGGAGTGAACTAATATTAAAATGAAACTCTTAGAGTTTGTAAGAAGCAGATAAAGCCCTGCTGGGAGAAAAATGTATAACACAACATGCTAACATCACATACAAAGTAAAATCCTACATTTCTGGAAACTAGTAAAAAATAGCTAAGTACATCAGAAGCAAGCAGAAGGTAGGAAATGGCAAAGGAGTAAAAGCAGAAATCAATGTAATTGAAAACAAACATGTATACACACACACACACACACACACACACACACACACGAACATCAACAAACAAAAACATGGTTGTTTGAAAAGATTAATAAGTGAATCTCATGGTATTTAACTGTTGTATCAACTTGAGTAAGAAATGCCCGATTGGATTTGCAGAAAATGAAGGACCCACCCTAGAATAATAGGCTTGCAGCCTGAATGGAATAAGAAGGGAAGCAAAAAGAAAGTCTTGTTTATGTATCTTCAGAGGAGCTCCAGTCTTTGCCATTGTCTTAGAACACCCAGCCCGAGGCTTCCAGGGCAGACCCTCCAACCTTCCAACACGTTCTCCAGCCTTCCACTGCAGATCCTTTGGCTTCCTGTGGGACTCCCGAGGGAGCGCCAGGTCTTTCACCTTTGACAGGATTGTTCAGCTCTCCAGCATGCAGACAGCTCATTTGCATTCTTCCACATGTGACTCTGCAGGTGGCCACTGTACACGTGCCTTTTAAATTAGATAGATAGACAGATAGATGAGATAGAGATAAAGAGAAAAAGAAAAAGATAGATAATATTACATAAAATCTATTACTCTAGTGATCTCTGACTGATATAAGTCTCTAACAAGTCTAAAGAAGAAAAGATGACACAAATATCCACTGTCAGAAATGAGGCAGAGACTGCCATATGATTCTTTGGATATCAAAAAGACAGTGATGGAATACAGTATTACAAGTAGCTCTGTCTATGCAAATTTGACAACTTATGTGAAATGAACTAATTCTTTGAGAAGTATGTACTACTCTAATTCACCAAGTATAAAAACATTTATATAACCATTTCAGACACTGAATTTATAATTTAAAAATTTTACACAAAGAGATTCCTAGGCCCTGATAGTTTCAATGCAGAACTCTACAAATGTGTATAGAACCAAGACAAGCTCCACACAGAGTCCTCCAGAAGTGAAAGTAGAAAAACTTCTCCACTCTTTTTATGAAGCCACTATCTCCCTAATGCCAAAACTATATAAAGGCAATACAGGAAAATAGAGCTACAAATCATAATCTCATGAATATAGATGCAAAAAATCCTTCACAAAATATTTGCAAATAGAATTCAGTAATAAATAAAAATAATTATATGTTATTACCAAGTGGGGATTATTTCCATGGAGGCAAGTCTGTCTCAGTATACAAAATCAATGAAGATAATCATGTAAAAACACTTGACAATATTTATATCCTTTGATAATAAAATTTTTTAGAAAAAAAGGAGTATAAGTGAAGTTCTCAAACTTGACAAAGACCAATAAAAATCTAGGACCAACATTATACTCAGTGGTAAAAACCAACAGCTTCTGTAAGATCAGAAACAGTGAGGCTGTCTGCTCTGATCACAGAATGAGGGAGGTTCCAGCCCAGTACATAAAAAATACAGTTACATAAACCAGTTGTAATTGAGAGACAGACCTAGGGGTCTCAGCAAAGTTACACACTCTTTCAAACCTAGAGGGCATTTGATTAGAATCTGGGCTGAGACCACACCTGCATGTGTAAATATGGAACTCAGACAAATAAGCATGGATCACCGGCTCCCAAAACACAATTGCAAGGCATTCTTGGAACAAAGACTACAAGCATCCAGTACAGGGATAAGTTTTCTGCACCTTCTAAGATAAGGCTCCATGCCACTGGCTTGAAGGCATCCAATAACATAAGTTCATTTCCTTATAGTACCAGAAGCTAACATTCATGGTGGGACCTTCTGCTCTTAAGACAAGGTATCCAGAAGGCTCCTTCAAGGCTCTGGGAAAGAATCTCTTGCCTTGTCTCTCTATTTCTGACAATTCTCCCTACTCCTTGCCTGTGTCCCTTTTCTGTCCTCACAACACGAGGTTGAGTTCTACCCCACCTCAGAGTCTTGGTTGTCCCTCTTCCGCCTTTGCCTTCCACAAAGCATTCAGAGTCCTCACTCAAGCCTCGAAAGGCTCCAATGGTACTGATCATCATAACCTGAGATGTGGCACTGTTAGATTTCATGCTTTACAGGTGCAGAAAGCCAAGCCAAAGCAGTCATTTAATCTGGCCAAAGCAACAAGCAGGGATCCATCCAGGCTGCCAGGGTCTGGGCCTCTGTTGCATGGAGCTCAACCTCTTCTTGGGTCCTGCAAACTCACTCAGAAACATACCTCAAGATGCTATGTGTGCCCTTAAGTGCTCAGCTTGTGGGTGCAGTGTCTGCCTTAGATGGTTTCAGCAGCACAAGTCTTGATTAGCAGAGTGCCAGACCTCACCAAGAGAAGCAGCCATCCCCACAAATCAGAAGGTCTCCAGCCTAATTGCCAATGTCACAGTGGCTGTCAGGAAAAACAAACAAACAAAAACAAAACAAAACAAAACAAAAACAACTACTCAATGTAAGATAAGACTCATTAACTTTCCCACCCCAATTGTAGAAGGATATATCCACAACTGTGTCTGCAGGACCACCTGGCCCTATAGTGGCTTTTATAGGCTCACTGAGTAGGGAGCACATGGCCTAGAATAGGGAAGAAGTACAGCCTTCAGGTGCATCTGCTCTGGAAACACAGTGGAGTGGAGGTGGCCAGGGAGACCTGGCTGAGCGGCAGCATTCCGGGAAGATACTCCTTTATTTCTTCTCAACTCATCACAGCGGCCTCCATTGACCACATTTTCTTTTCCAGGTTTTTGCTCCCATGGGTGTCCTTTGATGCTGCAAGTTCCTAGGATGCCAATTTCTTTTTTTCTTTTGAGTAGCTTTCTGAGCAAGTGGTTGCCTGTGGGTCAAGTCCCATGCTGAACATCGATTCCTGGAGACTCCTACAGTAAGTCTCCAGTACCTACCTCCCAGTATGCAATACAGGTTGAAGAAAATCTTAAAATAGAGTTAAAGAGAAAAAAGTGAACTGGAATGACCAGTGTTCCTTTAGAAAAAAGCACTGGTATCTCTAATCCACTGATATTTATTGTTCATTAATTAAAATAAAGGTGTAAGAAGTGTATATATGTGTAGTATGGGAATTCATCATGAAAACTAATTCACTAAAGCTTAAAAGAGAAGAGTCAAAGCATTTTCAAATTAGTAACAAGACAGATAAAATGTATGGTGTCATTAGAACATTGTCCTTCAAGCTGTGAAGATGCTGATTATGGGGATGGAACTTAGGTGTGATTTACTCCAACTTCAGGTCTAATCATTCTCGTATGAACCCCACAGCTTCACAAGCCATGACTCTGGCCTGGCCATGGCTGTTTGTGGGGAGGTCATATTAACCTGTGTGCTACCTCAGTGTTCATGAGATACTTCTGGGAGTTGTAGCTTCAGTCAGACTTGCTCCTTAAAGTAAGCCAGTTGAAGGATTTAACTCATTGCAGCCCGCACTACTTACAGTGTGTTTTGGGCATAATCAATATTGAAGGCTCTGGAGCAGAACATACCACTATACTTGTCCCTGTGGTTGGGTAACGTCATCTAACACAAAGCCTCTTCTGAAGTACAGTGTTGATTGTCTTACATAATTCATTTAATACTTTACTGAAAGTGAAAGTCACCATGGTGGTATGGATTTGCTTTCACACCAGTATGAGGTCAAAAGGTCCTAGTCACGCCATCAGTCATTGGTACTTGGCCTGCTCTGATATCTCCTTGTATGGATGACTGGATTACCTCACTAGAACCTCATGATGGTGAAAATTCCAGTTCCCCATTTGGGCTCTGCTGGTGCAGGTGAGTTAGAAGTCGTTGTTTTTCTGTGTCTTGGGCAGACAGTTCACTGTTACAGTGCTCTCTGTATTAATCTCTTGCATTGGAAAGTTTTTGATCCTTTGGCTAGAGGTTACAGGCTCCTGCCAAGATGTTCTCCTCTATTCCCATTGACATTCTGGTGTTTCTGGCTTCTCCAGTGTCTGGATATATGGGGCCGAGAAAGAAAGAAGACAAAGAAACTCACATTCATCCCATTCCTAGGACTCAGAGATCCCTCTGTTATCACTTTTGTCTCTCCTCCTTTTAGTTTTTTCATATTATTCTCAATGTGATGTCCAGGGAGTTGAGCATAGCTCAGCAAGAGGAAGTGTAAGAAGTATGATTTCCCTGTGCAAAAGTGTAAGCCCTTTTCCTTCTAGACTACAGGGCAATGTGTTCCTAGGCTGGCTATGAGGACCATCAAGTGCCTCTTTTCATTATTGAGCAAAAAAAAAGAAATCCTTTAAGGTCACTCTGCGTGTCACTACTAATCAGAACACCAATCTAGTGTATGGCCTGATCTATCCCTGGAGTCAAACAATACATACATAGTTCTAAGTTCAATCAGCAAGGTTGTCATTTACAGAAAGAATTTCATGATAATCAATAGCTATTGGAAATGATAATTATAAGTATTGATTAGTATTAATAAGTTACACTAAAAATTGTGCCAGATCTTTGTACAGTACAACCAACACACCCAAGCATACACACATACTTCAATGGGGTCCCTTTATTCATGTACCCTATCCCTCGTTCATTTATAGATCCATCCATTCACTTGTTTATTTTTTAACCTTTGAATAGATAAACTTTACTTTATCCATTCCATCCCCCCTTACAGCTCCCCTGCCTATATTCAAATGCTTTGTTTCTACTTTCCCCTTCTATTTTTACCTTTCTTTGGTCCCTTCTTTCTTTTCTCCCTCTCTCCTCCCCTGTTCCTTTTCCCATTTGAACATTCTCACATTACAATATCTATTATACATTTTAGTCCTTATTTCCACTTTTAGGTTCTCACTTCAGGGAAACAACATGGTATTTAAACATATGTATCTGATTTATCTCACGTAACAGTATCAAAGAGATTTAAGGTCCATCTATTTCTATAAATGTCTGGAACTCATCATCCTTTTTGGCAAAGAAGTACTCCACTGTATAAAACACCCACATCTTCTTTGTCCATTCATTGATTGACTGTCATTTAAGCTGTTTCCAAGATTTAGCTATCACAAACTGTGCAGTATAAACATAAGTATGCCTGTATTCCTGTGCTATGATTCTTCTAATTCTTTTGGGAAGATATTAAGAAAGGGAATAGTTTTTATTCTACTAGAGTTTTTGTTGATTAGATGAGGCCTGTCTGTTAGGGAGTGCCATCTGTATGACTCATTTAACTGAGTCAAATATCACCCTCATTCTGAAACTGTCTCAAAGACAGTGAGCACATTGACTAGCCTACTAGCCCTGTAGCCTCAAAAGGCTGGCACATGAAACTGATCATAGCATCCTACAGAAAGGGACACACTTATTAAACTTAGAAATTAACGTTAATACAATATGTTAACCAAACGAAAAGCTCATTAGAGTTTCCAGGTTTCTACCTATGTCCCCCAGGATCCAATCCAGGACTCCGCAGAACATTTCCAGTCACTTTTTCTTAACCTCCAACCTGTGGCAGCTTCTTGATTATAACCTTTGTCTTATGACTTCAAGTAGTTTTGAAGGGAACTGGACTGATACTTGTGCAATGTTGCTTCACTTATTTTCTCTGATTTTCTTTTTTTATAATTAAACTGTTCTTTATAAAATGAGCAAAGGGTAAAGTCCCCTGCTCGTCATGGTACATGTCAGGAGTACCTGACATCCACATGGCTTATCACTTGCTTACAATTGTGTCTGCCTGGTTCCTCCAGTATAAACCTACTATATTTCCCTCCTCACATTTATTTCATGGGGTTAAATGTCTGGCCACTTGGCAAGGGGAGAGATGAGGCTCTACTTCCTTCACATATGACCAGTTAGAATTTTTCTGCAGAGAAGACTGTCCCTTCTGTATATTTGTCATTGAAATGTATGGGTCCAGGTACTTTTCTGTCAGTGAAGGCTATGATTCAATTATCACTGTCCCCTCTTCACAGGGTCTATGCTGTCACCACAGCATGGGCCTTGTGCCTGGCCCAGCTGGCAAAATACTTTGTACTCTCCTGCACCATCCTTCAGCTTTCTGAGGACTTTTTAAATCTTATTTTCCCTTCCTGTGTGACACACGCTTGATTTTCCTACATGGACTTCTGGGAGTTTCTGCTGCTGAGATGACAAAGGTTAGGTGGGCTGGGCACTGCACAACTCTAAGTTGAACACATTGACAATCCCTTCTACATAATGATGTTTCCCCATGCAACACCCCCAGCCTTTCCATATGGGATCATCCAAGGCCATTAGTCCAGGGGCCAGACTTGGCCAACAGTGAAACAGCACTTTCCAAGGTCACTGTCTCAACCTCCAGGAAGTTGGAATCACCACAGCATCCACCTGTGTGCAAAGACACTGGGATTTGTTGTCTGGCAGATATAATGTACCTGCAAATAACATTTGCTTTATGTAAGCAAGTGAAAGAGCAAACACATCCATCCCCTTCTTCTCTGATGCCATGGGCTTCTGTGGAATGAGAGTTGGCAGCAAGGCTGATGTGCCATCTTTCCTGATAAATGAGTCCCGGCTACAGCTATAGTCATCTAATATAATGATGCTGGAGACCAAGGGGAAGCATATCCTCAATTCTTTAGGTTAGATTCATCCTGGCTTCAGAACCAGAAGGAAAACAGAGGCGAGGAGAAGGGAGAGAGAACTGTGGCTTTTGTCTGCAGCAAATCTTCCCCAGAGCCACACTGGTGTTCAAGTGTGTGATTTTCAATATGCCTCTATTTTCTGATAGGAAGTAAAGATGGTCTATAAAATGGGCTTTGACAAGACTGAGGGCTGAACCCTGTCTCCAAGCAGAACTCCCCTTGCCCATTGTAAGAGCAAATCCATCTCCATTCCTGATGAAATCTAAGAAGACGTGGGGAGAGACACCAGGAGTCATCAGCCCAGCACAGAGAGGGTCACTCAGTCAGGGGTGCACATGCTGGAGGCAGGCATTAGAGCCAACACAAGAGCAGAGGATGCGGCTAACGGCAAAGGGACCAGCCTTGGTTACACAGGATTGCTTACCCCTACCCACCCCAAAGGGAGCTACTAGACATACCACCATTGATGCCCAAGGTCTCCAACATAGGAACCTGAGGAAGACAGAAAGGAGGGCCACCAAAGGGGAACAAGGAAGCCATGATAGAAAGGAGGGGGAAGGGAAGCAGTTAGACACAGGCTGTTAACAAAACGAGAACAGCCTTAGAAAACCATGTCTTGTGCAAGTGGGAAGCTGAGGGACAGGGTGCTATCATGCCTCCATCTGAGACCAAGATAAGCCCAAAGTCCTTACAGTAGGTCAGAGGTGCTCAGAGAACTTTAGGTAGAAAACACCCAAACTTCTGTTGAACTGGGTAAAAGATAGAGGTCTCTTTTAGCAAAGGTCAAGAGCTAGCAATATGTGTGCAAAATGGATGGTGAGTGAGAGTAAAGAAGGGGGAAACTGAGGGTCAGAAGCATAGAAGCAGGATGGAGCTGCAACACAGATGCATCTCAGGATGGGTGGGAACCTAAGCAAAGCGAGGACCTCAGGCCAGGTAGTGAGAGCAGCAGAGCAGGACCTAATGGGCAAGGCGAGGTCAAGTTTCTGTGCTATAAGGACATTTTCTATGGACGCCACTTGGCCTCTCAGCTACAGGAGACATGGCCTCCCCCAGTACTATCAGTGGAAATCTCGGGACCCAGAAGCCACTGCAGGTCCGCTTCCAGCCATGCCTGCACTCCTGCTCAACCCCAAGTGGACAGTACAAAATTAATAAGAAGACAAAGCCCAAGGCCAATGAGACCTCCCCATCCAGTGTAGCTGTAGTGCTCCTTCTTGTAGGCTCTGGAGCAGCTCTCTTGCCTCAGAGCCACAAAGTGAAAAACTGGGCCCAGTATGGTTTCCCAGCTCCCCCTCACTGCAGAGAAGATCTCTACTACTCTAACTTTCGGAAGAAAGGAAGGTCTGATCAAAGTTGTTGTGGTTCAGATGTGGAACTGTGTGTTCTAACAATAAACACCTAAGCTCGGCATGCAGAACACGCAAACTTTTAACAGTCATACTGAAAGGATATTAAACATTTCCAAAACTATGCATCAATAGCCTATGTAGGATTTTTCAGAGAATTGTTTGGCCAGAGGGGATCACTTTGACCTTAGCCTTGCCTTTAAAACTACCATTGAGTGATCTCTCTGGCACAGTTTATCTGGACTATTGGATCTATCTGCAAATATTTAAAATAGCCCCAGAGAACCATCATAGCAGATAATTAAAAAACTGATTTGCAAGGAACACAGTTGAACAAAATTGTGTATACCTGTGTAATATATATGCAAACACTATTTTTCAAAAGTGAGGTTGACCAGACTAGTATGTTAAAATATTTTTATTTCCGAAGTCCAAATCCATCAGATGTTATTTCTTTGTTATTTAATGTTTAAATGAAGAGAAAAGTTTTCTCCCCCTCCCCCAAGCAAATCAAGACCAGGACAACAATCTTGCAAAGGTCAGATTCTATCACTTTGGTTAATTGAATCTGTCTTCAAAGTCACACTGTCAATACTTCAAGGGCAGCAGAGGGCACTGGGGGCTGCTTAGAATTGATGGGGCAGGAGGCCGAGTCACCAGGGTCTGGGCTGAGCACCCTGAGGGAGCTCCATGCCAAGATTCTGGCGTGGTTTTTTAAGTGAGTGATAGGGGTGACTAGGCAAAGGTGCCCTCAACAGTGTCCAGGTGAGTGACTGACTACATATTGCTTCAGTGACTGATAGCTTCCCAAGTTCTGTTGATAACTTTAGGCTTAAAGCTTTTGCATGGAAATCTAAAATGTCCTCCCTGAGCTAAGAGTGAACTGCAGGTGCACTCAACACAGTGTGTGTGCCATGGGCTATACCAGAGCAAAGCCAGGGCTCAGCCCTGGAGCTAAGTCTTCCCTTGAGCTCTGTCTTTTTCTTAGTTTTGTGCAGTTCTCTTGGGCCTGGAACTGCAAGGGTTTTTCAACTTGAAAATGTAAATTAGAAAAATATGTTCACTAAATCAACCCTTTCGGTGTTCAAATAGTCTTCTATTCCTACCCTAAGAAAGCATCCTAATGAAGCACAAGAAGTACAAGAGAGCCACAAAGAACAGAAAATCAAAATTGTTCTTCCCCGGAGAAACCAAACACGAGATGATGAAAACTGCAGTAGTTCCGAGGGGCCCTTCCAAGGAGGCAAGTACAGGAGTTCAGAGAAGCTGAAATTTGTCAAATTCATTCTGATGATCAACAGGCTCGATGTGCTCTTCTGTTTTCCTGCCTTTGACATGGTTGTGGTTGTCACACTAATGACACATTAATGTGGACGTTTTTGCAGATTTAAGTCAAAATAGTTGTGGTTTATCCAATGCGATATGGCAAGACATAATTGAACATTGTAGTAATCTTGTTTTACTAAACTCTGGAATGTTTTGAGGGTTTTTTTTTTTTTTTCTGTTCTTTTAAGAGCAACTTAATGAATCTCCTGCAGTTGAATTACTTGCAAAGCTCATAGTAACAACCGAACAACCCCACCAAATGGGACCGGGGCATAATCAATTCTATTAGATCACTAATGTAGCTGTCAGGCTAGGCTGGGCTCTGTGGATAAGGTCACTGTCAAAGAAAAACAAATCTAGAGTTAGGTAAGGGGAGTAAAATTATTCAAAAGGATTATTACAGTACAAAGAGGGGTACTACTGCAATGGTGAAAGGAGGATTATTGCAATATAGAAAACCTCAGACCATGAGTTCTATAAGAACTTGTTTCAGGGTGTAAAAGCTTTTCTCTACCCTTTTGAGTTAGGCCACTCAGAGGTCTGGAGAAGCCAAAGTGAGATAGTGTGTCTGTCAAACAAAGATTGCAAGAGTCCAGGAATCTCCCAAATGCAGTGGTTTATTGAACATTTATCACATTTACAAGGCAGAGGGAAGCTCACCTGTGCCATAAACTGGAAGCTGGAGGCAGCACCAATGGTGCAGGGTCTTTCTTCCAACTGACCTACACGCTGTGAGAACACAAGGTGCCGGGGCGGCAGGGAACTCAGCCAGCTGGAGACAGCCCTGGGGCTCCCAGTGATTCTGAGACCAGCACAGCTGGGCAGCAAAGTGGGCTGTTCTGGGCAAAGAGAGGCACAGCCCCAGCAGCAGCCCTGCGAAGAGCAGTGCCGGGGGCTGAGTACACTGAGCCAGAAGACTGAGCAAAAGAGCAGCTGGATGCTTCATGTTTTATGCTATGGGAAGTTTGATACAAACAACACATACTAATCCTGGGGTGGTAAAAATATTTTTTCCTTTATGGTAAATATATTTTTTATAAGTTTCTTGAAAAGGTTCATAAGATAAGCTTTGTTGGCACACAGACCATATGGTTATCACGCTCCATGACTGTCCCACAAGCACACTGGCTATGTGGTTATCAGAGCCAGTTTAGACTAAGAAAGTAAGTTTAAAACCACACAGAAATAGAAGATGACTTCTGACCTGCTCACATCATCGAAAATAAGTTTGAAACCAGCGAAAAGCATAAAATGGCTTTTGTCTGCTCAGATCAGAAAGATAAAGGGCAGACAAGGCTTTCATGGGAAGAACGGGACATTTTCTATCTTTACAACTCATTTTTAGGAAGATGGAAGAGAGATATGAAAGTGTGATGATGTTTGTTTATGCAGGCATCTTTCATCCTCTTCGTGAATATGAAATGCTCCTAGAGAGGGGACTCATGGCAGGTTCCTCCTGGCCTCTCTCCTAGAAACAAATCCACCAGCAACAAGAAATATGTGACAGCCACATTTCCCAGAAGCAGCTGCTCATGGTCACACAAGGGAAACTCCGAAAAGGTGTGCTTTGTTGTTTTGTTTTGTTTTGTTTTTTTTTCAATCTGCTGAGTCTCAAATATTTTCAACTTTACTAATCTTCATTCCAACTCTGGAATTCCAAGGAAATCTTCACTGAAGACTCAATTTTGTCAGGTGAAATTAAGTGGCATTTTGGCCAAGTTGGTCAGTAAGAATGAGTAGATCATTAGGTAGCAAACAAGGAAATTTAGATTCTGAGTGTCAGAGCCCAGGCACACAGGGAATACCTGAACTCATCTCAGTCATTGGCTCTTTGTTACAAGCCAGATCAGAGCATCCGAAAGCACAGTTAACTGCTCTTGTTATCACAGGACTCACCATCCCCACAACTTCTGGGCCACCTTCAGGACTGACCAAGTCAGCATGGAGGCAGTTCCCTCATCAGCAAAAGATTTGTGGGTTTCAGAGAAGGAAATGCTTGGGGCTACTGTGTCACCAGCATCCCTTTCAAACCCTCGCAGACACTCCCCTACTTACAGCCAGCCCTGAGGTGAGCCCAGTCACTTCCGGCTAAGGGGACCTTCTGAAAGCCATCAGAGCCAGAGGGATGGAGCCCACTCAGGTGTTGCACCAGTGAAATGATAATCATCTGTATGAAGGCCCCGCGCAGCCTCACCTGTTTCTCTTTTACAGATAAGGCCTTGGAGGCTGCTTTCCAGGTTAACCCAGTGACTGTGGCCCAAGCCACATGGATTAGTTATCTCTGCAATGGTGTACACGAGGGAAGGAGAGGACATTTGGGGATAATCACGGGAGAGAGATGCACATTAGAAAAGCAATGCATAGAGCCCTGAGAAACTAGCAACTGTCTGGACAAGAGTAAGGTGGAAGAAGGTTAAGGTAAAGAAGAGAGTCAGAAGAGAACAAGCGTCAGCTAGGGATTTGGTGACACTTATCCACGGCCAAAGAAGATGTCCCTGTAGAATGGTGTGGGGGCTGCAGGCTCACCCATGACATTTCAGGTGGGTCATGGAAGAGGAGTAAAAGAGGAGATGAGGAGAGACTGAAAGCAGAGGAAGACTTCCAGAGAAATATCTTTCCTCCCAAAGCTAAGCATGGCTGGAGAAGGTTTTGCAGTTTGACCCCATTCTTGGGATGCTTCCAGTATGTTCTAGCTATCTGCTTTGTTGTCATGCACCGCTGTGCGGTTCCCACATACAGCCAGTTGTTGAGTGCTCTGAGGAAGCCCTTTGAAGCAGATCAAAAATAGATAGATGCTGGTGTATATTTCCAAATAACTACCACAACACCTTAAGAAAAGGAGAAGCAATGAAGACACTGGGTTCAAGTGTGTCACCTTGGGCTCCACAGAGCATGAACCAAGTGTTTTTCATACAGAAATCTTGCACCACCAGCTTTCACCCTAGAGGCCAGCCCTGGCAATAACAATACTGCTTTATTACTCTGTCAAGATGTATATGAATCAGGAATTATAAATCCCAGGCACCCAGTCCCCTCCTGGCCTCATCACTTTCAACTTGACAGTCTGGGGTTTTTTTTATTACAGATTTTAGACTGGATATCAGGGAGAAATGAAACACAAACAACTTTTATCTCCAGAGCAATAAAAATTGACTTGGGAATGTTTCCTGTGGTGGGTCTCAGGGGCAAGGAGGTTAAGCACAGGGGACTTCAGTTTTCCATCCAAAGACTGCTAATGAAGGGAATGAAGGAGTACACCAAGCAGTACCTGAAACTCCAGGAGACATGGGCTCACAAACGGTATTGCCTCTGACCTTCATCCTAAAGGACCTGATTCTGGGAGCTTTTGCTCCTTGGGAAGGATGAAGAGAATATGAACTGCTTCAGATCTCCAGTGGCCATGGAAGCAACAAGAATCCAGCAAAGGGAGGAAAGTCAGGAGGTATCTTCAGAAAAGCTTCCTCATCAGAAGGAGATACAAGAGATTGGACTCTGACACTGAGAGCCCATAGGCCTTGCAGCTCTACCTAAGGCATGGACAGGCAGAATACAAGAGACCTCAGAACATGACACAGACTCATCACAAGGGCAAGAATGGTTCCTGCCTCACCAGGCAGTTCTGCCTGCACATCCGAAGTGCCAGGAGCAGCAGGAAATTCCAGCCCTGACTTGGGCCACACCAGGAAGTGACTGCTGAAGCTAAAATGGAGACCAGGAGTGGACACCTGGGGGTGTGATGGAGACTGAGTGCAAGTAGGAGCCAGGCTGGGATGCTGCTCGGTGAGGGAACTGGGAGAGGCCTGAAGCTGCACTATCTGCCATCTCTGCCTCCTGTTAAGTTAGGAGAGCAAAGACTCAGAATGGCCTTTTGGCTGTTGACATCTGTGAGATTCAAGGATGCTAGAAGTGACTGCTTTGTATAAAGTATTCCAGAATCGTAATGGGCTATGTCATTATCAGAGTTCTCAAAGTTCCTTCTTTCTCAGCATTTCAAGTAATTTGACTTTGTATCTCTGAGTTTTTGCATTGCTAGCAATTTCCCAGCTTCCTTACAAGACCCACAAAGGGCTATCACTCTCCAGCAGACATCCTGTTCTTTTTTAAAACATAAAACATATAATTGTACATTTTTCTTTATATTCTTAGAATTCTCTGATAATATTCTTTAGTGTTATAATTTGTCTATATTTTCCATTTCTGACTATTCCAGTTCTCCCACTTCTTTGACTTTTCCTGATTTCCACCCTTAAAGGTGAAGTAAAAGCCAAGGGGATGGGCCAGAGGTCATAGCCAGAAAACTGCCGTCTTTTCAACAATTCTGTTACTAAAATCTCCTGAATTTGACCCACTTGTCTGCATTTTGGGGGGGCTCAAGTCCAATCCACTTCAATGGTTTGGCTCCTGGGATGGCCAGAAGCAAACATTTTCCAATTATTTGGCTTTCTCCAATTTTCTTATGATTCCTGGCATCTTCTCTGATTTGTGCTCAGTTCCTGCTCTGTGCTTTGGACTCTGATTGATTGATAGAAACACAAGAAGCTTAACAGTGAAAGGAGAGTTCAGCAGGTAGGGAATGCATGATCTATGATTTCTTAAGCTTCTCAGAAACCTGTGGATTTGGGTAATTCATTTACTGTACTATGAAGTTCCCAAAGAATTAGAGTTTAAAATCAATGGTGTGACTTTCCCCTGGAAGGCGAAGCTGAGTCTTCCAAGCCATCAGCATGATGGGTTATGCTTTTGGATTTGCGTGGAGGTAGTGTACAGGGAAAGATGACAACACTATGGGGAAAGTTAAAATTAAAGACTGTGCACATTAAACTCTACAGGATGAGGATGCTGGGCACCAGGGCTGTAGAAGACTGGCAAAGGAGTGGGCCAAAGAAATAGCTAACACAGGGTGGGAACTAAGCTGAGAATGGGGATCTACTTTCTTTCCTACTTGGCGCATAAGTCCTGAGAGTTCATTCAGAGCATGGAGAAGCCTCACACAGTGCCCCAAACAGGTGATTCCTTTTTCTCCACACTGTTGTGTTACAAAGAATGAAGACCTTATAAAAATGAAACTGATCTCTAATTCTCAAAGGTCCTTGTGATGTGGCTCCTCTCTGTATAGATGTGCAGAGATGTGGACCTTCACCATGCAAATTGCTGAGGCTGAGGATGAGTGGCTAAGTGCTGAATCTGTTGAAAACACAGCAGGAAGATACTTACCACAGGGTAGAGGCAGACCAGTAGTACAGGCTATGTTCAGTGTTGTCTGAAGACGGGCCTGGTATTCTGATCCCCCTCAACCCTCTGGCCCTGCTAAACAGGAATGTCCCAAATTATTCACTTTCTATATCACCTTTTAAACCACTCAGAGAAGGAACGATAGACAGATTGCCTCTCCTCCCTTATCAAAGAATCATGAGAAGCCTTGTTACAAGGGCACAGGTCAATCTCCCTTTTCCTCTGGCTTCTGGCTTAGCCAAGGGGGACACCAGCAAGGGACAAGAAGAATAAAGAAAAACAAGTCCAAGTCTTTCCACCCCTGAGCCTTGTTGCCTCTCTTGGACTCTGGCAATAAATGTGCTGCTGTCTATGACTGTCTCTATCGGGGGCTTCTATTGTTGCCAGGACTTGGAAATACTATTCTGTCCTCTCGCTTCCTCAGACTTAAATATGTAGATGTCCTGATGTTGCCTCTGCTTCTGAGAGTTCTACCACTGCACTGGCCTCTATGAACCCTTCACACAGCTTAAAGATAACTCCTTGATATCTCTAAGCTTACTCTCTCTGTCCAGGCAGGGTCCTAACTAACACAACACCCTGCTCAGAATACCTCTTCCTTCTAGGTCTGCTTTTTTATCTCTCTCTCTCTTTTTTTTTTTTTTTTAGTTTATAGAGTTATCGCTTGCTTATGTTTATTATACTATCTTTTTATCTAATTTTCTGTTCACTAGAAGGAATCAAGACCCTTGATCTCTCTACAATAAATGGTCTATGGTGCAGAAACATCTTTCCATGAGAAATGTCAAGAATGAGGCTCTTACAAGCTGAACCCTAACCCTCTGATACTGTGAGGAACGGTGGGTCCAAGGCACCTGTGCAGGGTCCATGGGAGCGCTTCTGCAGTCTGCTTAGAGGCAGGAAGGCTCTGGCCCCTGAATGGCTGCAATGTCGCTGCCTGAGGTTCCAACAGGCCCGCCTACTCACCAATACAGAGTTCCTGGGTGTGCTTGTGTAGTCAGCGTGGAGAAAGGCAGGCTCCTGCCCCTGCCCTGCTGCAATGGCATTGCCTGAGGTCTACCTAAAGTTCATGAATCCACTTCCATTTCCTGTCGCTGGATTTTGACCTAAGTCTGTCCTTGAAAATTAGGGTCTTTCCCATGGGCATTGATGCTTCCTGAGGATATCACACCCTCAGCTCTTTGAGATCCAAGCCATAGTTCTGGGTCCTGAAGGAAATGCACACTCATAGCCCTTTGATGCTCTGTTCTCCTTCTGACTGCCCAGTTATGGCATAATTCCAACCTATATAACTGGTAAACCAGGTGCTAAGGATCCTCCTTTTTCCCACTAGGGGTCCATATTTTATGAACACAGCTGAGATACACAACTAACTTAATGATGCAATGGTGATACAGTGGAGGAGCTCCTACCTACCCAGGCCTCATCAGCATTGGCAAGGTTGGTGCTAATCACACCCATTGTCAAGACAGTGCCACAAACTGCTAAAGCCTTACTGAGAAAGAATCTCATGCCATTCAGTTTAGGCAATTATTTTTATGGATAAAATAATTGAAAATATATATAAATGGAATGTGATAAAATGTGTGCTCTGTCTCTTTCACTCTGTGTCTGAAATATCAAGAGTCTTGATGCCATCAGAAACATCTTGAGTCATCATGGAGTAGACAATGAGGCTGCTCATCAGGATTCACACTTGTCAAAATGGAACATTCAATCCTTCATCAGCCATGGAAGACGTGAAGTTTGGGGTTCAAACTTGGAAGAATGAAGTTCTACCTCAGACCTTGCACTACATCACCATATGGTCACAGAGCTCTGAAGATAGTTTCCTCTTCTTTACAATGGGGTCTTAGGGAATGAAAAGCCCTACAAAATATTGGAAATCAGTATATATCCCAGGGATAGTAGACATCTAATACACAATATTCTTTGAAAATACCGTGGGATGTGTGACAATTAAGAGATAAGCCATGCTCTGGTACCTGGGCAGCCTTGAGGTAGACTAAAAGCTGTAGGAGGGATGATTAGCCAGGAAGAAGCAAGGTGCTGGGAGCAATGTTAATTATGGGCAGAAGCTAGAACCAGAGACAGGGCCAGACACCCCACAGCATCCAGATTTCCCACACTTTCTGGGAGCATGCAGTAAGGTATCAACTCCACTCACAGGAGAACTGAACTGAGCTGGCTGCCTTCAGACATTGGTCAACAGGAAAATCCCAGGAACATATTGCAAGATTGGCAAAATCTCTGCAGGACTGCTAGATAGAGGAATAGAGCTATGTATGGGGAAAAATACACTATTTAAATAAACACCAGGGCCACACTAGGCTCACATTTCAATGTATAGGTCACAAGCACAGTGCAAGGGGAACATGGTGTCTGTGTTGATCTTCCCAGCATGCACCAGGGTGACATCCTTCCCAGGTCCCACTTGGATACTAAATTCCCCATATCTTCCCTTCATAGTGTCTTCCCCTCCCATGATCTTGTATTTCATTCTACATGCTTTGGTCAATTTTTTTCTGGCCTCTCCCAGAACCTGTCATTATCAGTCTTTGCAACTTCTCTGTTAATTTGGACTCAACTCAAGCATTTTTTCTCTGACCATTGCCTTTGACTTTCCTTTCCACCACCCCTATTCAGATAGTTTTTTCCTACACAAGCATCCTCAGCCCTGCAATTTTACTTCAGCTCACTAGCTTTCACCTGTCACATCTACACTCTTATTTGGGCTATATTTCTTGGTTAATTTTAGAAACCCTTCCTATATTTCCCAGGTCCTCTGTCTTTGTTACACTATTCGGCTAATTGTAAACCAAACTTAAGTCTAGTTGTGTCTACTTTGAGCTGACTACCTGTGGCTGATAGAATACATCTAAATATTAATGAATTTTATGAATCTAAACTTACCATCATTGATGGTACCCCAATCCTATCCAAAAAATTGTCAATATATTGCACGTTATTCTGCCTCCTTCTGATATTTCCTTAAAAACTCCTTTGGTCTACTGAAAACTTCAGTGACTCCACTGTGTAAAACCCAGCTGCCATAACTTCTTATTTCACCAAGAAAGTGGAAACGGTTAGAATAGAATTGTCCTCCATATATCTTTACAACTTGAATCCATGTACTTTCTCTTCCTTTTGTTTCCAAACCCCATGAGTTTTCCACTCATGAACTTCAGTACAGCAATTTTCCCTTTCCTCCTAGGTTTCTCTGATTTTCTCCTCACTATTGGATCTCCCAACAACACAGACATATGTGCAGCAGCTTTTCTCCATGCAAATGAAGAAAAGCGTTTCCCCAATCCCCTTCCCTGGCATCTGCTGCTCTACCTCCTTCCTCTTAGAACCCAACTCCAGAAAAGCTTGTATCTTGAATTTCTTGTGACCTCCTTCCACGACGTGAGGCTGTCATTACTGGCTGATGCTACATTGATGCTGATGTGACAGCCAGAGATGAGGAACATCAGCCATGAGTGTCCACCATTAAGGCGAAGGATCACCGTCATCTAGACACCTGTATCCCAAACCACAGAATCACTCTTGGTTCCTATCCTACCACCTGATTCACAGCCCTCAGAAACTCGGCTCCTGCCCTCCTACATCATCTTCTCTAGTCTCTCAATTCACGTTCCATGTCCCTTCTTTCAACAGAGAAACCAGAGTAGTTCAGTGAATTTAAAAATCTGAACAAGAACCTCTGGTTTAAATACACATTGTTTTCCCATCATATGAGGCACAAATGCCACACTCCCCACACCTATGATGTCTGATCCCAAGGCTTCCACTTGCTTCGGTCATCTTGTGCTAAACTTCATACCACCACATGTAACATGCCAACTACAAATAGCTTCCTCTTATTCTTAAAAACAAATCAAACCTGCCTTTAGCCCAGCTCCTTCTGGTCTGCAGATGTCTATGGACAAAACTGTTCATGCGCCTATCCCAACATCATCCTCCCTGTTATTCCATTTCAACTCAATGTTCCCTTCAGGAAGCTTCCTTGGCCATCCATTGTGGGCACAGATTGCCAACAGTTCCCATCAGGGGTGGTGTTGTGATTAGGGATGTTTTGCTCATTCTTCCTGTCCTTGAGAGAAGATAACATCCTTTAGGGTGACTATTATGCTGCACTGTTGAATGTAACAGCACCACCTCTGAAAAAGCCAGTGTCTTAAATAGCAGATACTAGACAAGTACATACAGAACAGTAGATAAAAAGGGACAATGATGGTGACAATTTCTTGCACTACTTTGAAGTATAATTTTCTGTTTATGTATCTCACATGCTTCTTCTCTTACTTCTCCTACCAAACCAGTCTCATGATATAATGTCTAATTATTTCACCTTTATAAGCAAGAAAATAGAACCTTGGAAAGATATGATATGGTTTTTGGCCACAGAACTAAGCAATGGCAAAAACAGAGATGGAAGTGCTGACAGCAGGACATCAGCCATTTTCATTGATTCATTTGAGAGTAAGAAATGGTAGCAACAAGGAAATGGGCATAACTCTGATTTTTTTTCCTTCATGAAGCATGGAAAATAAAGGACAGTTGAATGATCTAGTCCCCAAGTGGCATGAGATAAAATTATCATGGGAAAATCATTTTAATTGTTCTCCAAATGGTTTCCAGTAAAGCTACTAAGTCTTCCACTGTACACAACACTGGTCAAAATGAAGGAAGTCTACTTTATTCCAAAAGTAGCATCCTTCTTTCCAAAAGTTTATACTGAAAAGTGGCCCTTAAACTTCCCTTCTGTTGTGTGGCACTATGAAAGGGACAATGGTACATCCATGTCATCTGCTCCGTCATAACCTAGAAAATTATCTGTGTTAAGCACTAAGCCACATACCTCAGTGTCATGTAATTATTTTCCAAAGAATATGTATGTTGACAGCTGTAAAAGCTGCACTGCATTGTATCATGCTAATCAAATAATGCCTTGCACATAGCAATGGTAGTTCAATATTTTAATCCAACTTACAAAGTGCTATGTACTTTTCATTGAAAACTCACTGTCAAATAATACAGTAGTAACTGAGGATCTCCACAATCATCTGTCCCTTTCATTCTGTCTCAGTACCTGGCATATCACAGCTTCTTTGACATGCAGGCAAATGTGTCTTTACCCTGTTGATGAGTTGTGAGTTAAAGTTCCATAGACAAATTATTTTTCTGAGTCTCTTGACTGTTTCCAGCACTGATTCTAGAAGGTTAGCTGTATATGGCTCACAGGGTCTAGAGCAAGCCCACCTCATTGCCTTCCTAGTTCTGATGTGGCCACTCCAAGTTGGCATGAGAGGCACTCATACACCTCAGTTCTCCCAGGAGCCATCAGACACATTAGTCTGCTCTCATACTGGGAGTGGACCTGAAAGGTTTGCCAAGACAAATGTGTTATTCCAGGTACAATGCGTGGTGAAAAGGCCACTGAAGGTAAAGCAGTGACAGGCTTTTCATCTTGAATGGATGTGTCCCCTCTTCCAGGTCATCACCCACACCCCTCCTTCCCTTTATGTGCTTCCTTTCTTCTCTGCAGGAATACGCTAGGTTAAGTGCAGTAAGATGACAGTCAGTAGCTTTGAGAAGACAAATCAACACAAATTCCATGTAACCAATTTTTCATTTTCCTATCAGAGAAAGTCAAGATAAGCCAGTCATGCAGAAAGAGCACTGAACTCTGGGCACACATGTAATTGCTAGAGTTTAAGGATATTCTCTAGTTATAACTATGAAGAAAATTGCCCTTGCAGCTTATCACTTTTCCTTGACACGTTTCTCTAAGAAGGCAGCAATTTTTTTCTAGGGCACACACAGCCTTGATTGCTAGGAGCTTGTAGTTTCTGTTCCTAATTGCTAAATTAATTAGCTCTCAATATAGCAGCTTGTTTCCTAAACAGATAAACCCTGTTGTTTTAAATAAGGTAATAGCATGAACACACTGCAGCATGTGCTTCTTTTCCTTCACTTTTTTAGAACTCACCAGGTCTTAAACCAGGCATACTACTTAGTAAAAGCACAACTTTATCTCCTTTACTCAACTTTTTTTTTCCTTTTGGGTACCACCAATTTGATATTCTTCTTTATTCTTTTTTTTAACATGAAATGATTGTCCACCAACTAATTGCAACTATTAGAGTCAGTGATTGATAACTCATTTCATTCAGCTCCACAATCAATGCTGTACAATAGCTCCAAGTTCTCTCAACTGTAGTTTCTTCCCATTCACAGGGCACCAACAATGAGCTTCTTACTGAGATCCTGTGCACAGCCCTCAGGACCTGTGCTAATGGATGGGAGCAGTCCTGGATCCCAGGCTGCAATGGAGCCGGGACTTGGGTAAGCTGCTTCTCCTAGAATCCATGAGGGAGGTCAGAGCTGCCTATGAGTGAGTGTGTGTAGTCCCAGGGGTGCTCGGAGGCAGGTAGCAGCATATGGGGTTTCCATACTCTGTGAGCAAGGACACTGCATCTGGCGCCGTCCTCTAGAGAAGTGTGGGGACACAGCAAGGTGGTAGAATCACTGAATGCAAACTTCTGTGAGAGCTGTCAGGTTACCCACATTCCCAGTGTTGACCAGGAAGGCATTGTCCAAACACCGCATGGTCCACAGGAGGACACTGAGAGACACACTTTTGAAGCCAGGGATCCAGGATAATGTCCAGAAGGAGAGGAGTACAACTTCCTCCTCAGCCTCCTACAAGCAGACAGCCATGGATGATGTGGCAGGAGCTTATGATGGGGTTGCACTGATAGGCAGCCAGGAGCCCCCTGCAGCACAACAATCCATGATAGGCTTATGTAGCTGAGGGCAATGGGTGTGCATGGCCACTTGTACTCAGGGAAGCTCTGACAGCACAGGAATTCATGGGAAGACATCCACACCCTTTGCACCTCACCAGAACACAAATGAGGAGCTGAAAAGAGCACTCCATACTCTGCCAGTCAGCAGGACCCTCTTGGGACCCCATACTGTGCTGGGTCTGGTAGGACACCAAGAGGAGGAGGCATCAGAAACCTGCTAAACTGGGATGCATGATGTGTGCCTACCATCATCATAGGGGGTCCTGGGGCTGCATCCCAGACATGCTCCTTGCTAATTTCATAAATCTTACCAAAAGGCTCTAAGGAGCAGGTCCCAGGTCTAAACTCATCTGTTCATCTCCATTAGAGGACATCTGGGGCAAGCACTTGCAGATGGTAAAGGCCACTGCAGTGGTCAGGGTGTGAGAGCAGGACTCCAGGCTTGGCTGCCCATCTGAGCTGGCCTCATACTCTGCCCACTGTGCTCAAACAAGACTGGTTCTCAAGTGAGCTCAGGAGTTCTTACTGATATGCAATGAACTATCACAAAGAATCTCTTCATTTGTGGAAATGAACCCTACTCCCCATCTTCCTGGTTCTTTGCAAGACTCAGGACTCCCATGCTAGCAAAAATCCCCCCTTTCCTTTGGATCCAACCTCAGATAACCTTTAGGATCCTGAGAATAACAAGATAGCCCTTCTCACCAGTGCCATATGTAAGTTTCTTCATCTGCACTGTGGGAATGATGAACATTTCTGAGCCTGTGTGAGAAGTGATTGCTCTAGTTTCTATAAAATATATAACAATACTCTAGTAGGAGGGAGTCACCTAATGCATGAGCAGGACACTGAGTTGCCCTGGCCTGTCTCTTCACTCCTGCCTGATTATAATCCCAGGGCAGGAACTGTGTTTGTATTTACCGTCCTGTCCCCAGGATCTTGGCAAGAGCTGAGCAGTAGAGTGAACAAGCTAACCTAGAGCTGTGTGTCCTCAAAAAAAAGCTAATCTTTCCCTGTGGTTCTCGCCAATGACACCCCCGGGAACTAACTTCCACCATGGGGAGAATCAACCACTGCACCACTCTGAGGGCTCAACTGCTGCTTCCTCTAAGACTCTGGCCATTTCCTCTGGTTGGGATGTGAGTGACCCCTCTGTTCCTGGGCCTGCCCCATAAAAGTTTCCCTCATGGTCATGGGGGTCGTGGGTCCTGCCCCTAATAGTGATGTCTTAAGATCTTGCCACCAACAGCACTCAAACCTCCCTCAGGATCTTCATTCAGTGTCTATGTCATGCCAGACCCAATCTGCCGCCCTGAAGTGGTTCCTCCACAGAATACACAGACCGTTCCCCAGCTGTTGAACCATACGGTAGATGGACAGTTGGAAGGGCAGCACAGACACTCCACCCCTGGCTCTGACTCTTGGCCAGGCGGGTCAGACTCATCCACTTGCAGGCTAGGTTCCATTGTTCTGGCCCTGTCAGTCCTTATGGTCTGTGCCCTGAAATGATCCCTCCCAGACATGTACATTAGGCCCCAGAGCCTCTCCGTGGCCTGACTCGCACCTGCTCTCAGGCAACAATACTGATTGTCACTGTGCCTGCTTGGCAGGAATAACATGGGCAATGAGCTGCCATAGCACTTGTCCTCTAGGAGCTCAGAGTCAAGCAGAGAAGACACACATGAGGGAGCCCTGGTCACTTAATCCGCTGGTGACTTTGTGAATGCTGCATTTTATCTTCACAAAGGAGGAAGTAATAGCTTCATTTTGCAGTGGGGAACATGGATCTTGGAGTAGTGCTCCTTTTCACTGCACAGTCACACAGTCACTGAGGGGACACACATCTGTGTGTCAGGACTCTGGTGTGACCAGCAGGCTTTCCTGTCTCCAAAAGCAATCGTAAGCATGAAACCCTACCCTGGTGGTCAGAGTAAATCTCTTTAAGTCTCTTTTGGAGCAGGGCATTACTGCCGGGGAAAAATTTTAGAAACAAAATAATTTTGATTCGATTTTGCCCTTGTCATTAATGAGAGGAATGAATCACCAAAGCAACCCCAGATGCAATCCATTTTTATTTCATGTGCTGTTTCAGATGGAAACTTTCACTCATCTCACACTGGGAAACCTCCAGCAGGCATTTCCAAGCCTAGCCTGCGGCTTTAGGCTTCTGCAGTGGATAGTTAACTGGAATGAGGTGGGAGTGGGGGGCTGGAAAACACACGCTTTTGCTGAATTCACCACGTGGACTTGAACATGAGTCTTATAGAAAACAGCCCAGTGAGGCGTTAAGTTGGAGCTTAACTCTCTTACCTGTACTGGGAGCTGATACCAAAATGAGAAATAATTGTCATGCTGCTCCGCTTGACTCTGTTTTAATTGAAAATTATGTCTAAGATCGCTTCCTATCTGGACTTTGCTTGTCTCTTTTCTGTCAGAGGATTAATAGATTTATGCACCTGCTCATAGTAAAAGCCATGCTACTTCACGTAAATATGCAGAGGTTCCTGTTTGTTTGTACGATAAATATGACGAAGATCATAAGGAAATTAAAATGGAGCTTGGTAACAGCTGCCCGCTGATGATCTACCGCACATGAATCACGGCCTCGAGAACTATTATCCCCAAACATCACGGTTCCTGTATAAATATTTTTACCTCTTGGTTCTAAATTGCAGAAGAGAGAATCTTCTAATGGATTTATGGCTTATCAGTGAGTTTCAGGAAGGCTAGAGATGGATGGGTTCTCTCCAATAGAGTATTCATTTAACACAATCGACCACAGTTCAATTTTGCAGTCTATTTGTTTTAGTAAACTGGCGTGCTGGCTATAATTCACTTTATTTTTAAAGGAAACATATTACCTATACAAACAGAAGCCTCATCGTTGGAATGTGAGCCGAAAGGGATGTATTTGAATAGGTGTTTTTTTAAAGTAAAAGTGTCAATCTCATTTTTTAAGAATTTAATTTCTGCCTTGGCGATAGGGACGTTGGCCTAAAGATGCAGATTTGAGCAAAATTAGGTTTATGTTATAAATTAAATGGTTTTCAAACAGAACTATGACCTGAAGATTCCTTTCAAATTGGGTAATAAAATGTCCAGTGTTCTTGGAACATCCTGGTCCCTTCCTGTAAGAGGCTCCAATGCTGACAGGTCAGGTCAAGGCTGTGCTGTGACCTGCAGGGAAAGAATGGGGTCATTTGGAGATTCTATTTACGTGTGAGAATAGGTGACTATCCTGTGAGGGGTTTTGACTGTAGGAACCTACGGATGATACCGGCATCGTTATTTCTACCCATCTTAGATTGTTTGGAGGACCCGGTTTTCCGGGAGTCCCTCCAGTACTAGAGGACCCGGATGAGGTGCATAGACTCTTCCAAATCCCCGGCTTCAACAAAAGATACAGACCAGGCCAGAGGAGACAGGAATCGCTTCTTTTCTTTTTATGCATTCAAAAAAAAATCATAAAGTATGATTTTAAAATTCCTATATGCTAAAGAGTCAGTTGTGTGATATGCAAAAAACTTTCCCCCACATAGCTAGATAAATGGAATGATCTGCACAGAGCCACACATGCGCACATGCACTTCTATTGGCTGGCAGCAGCTATCTAAAGGGAAGTGATTCAGCCTCCAAACCCTGGACAGCTCTGGAGTATCCCAGGCTCCATTTCTCTCTCCTCATTGAGAAGCCAGTGCAGCCTCAAATTAGAGACTACCTCAAGCTTTTCCTGTTCGTGACCTGAGAGTAACAACAACCATTTGAAAGTCGAAGTGTCCATATTGATTGCCTGAAAAACTGTCTGCCTTGCATCTTGCTGCCTGGAAGCAGTGGGGGGGATGGGGGGGGTCTGGGTCAGCTGGGCTTTTTCCCAACATCCGTGCACAAATGAAGTTAGATCATGTGGCTGAGACCTTTCTGCAAAAGTAGCGTGTCATCTGAAAGCAAGTGATTTCTTCAAATGAAAGGATAAAATCGATGAAAAGAAAGAAACCACCACTGTGAAATTTGTTATCCCACAGAATAAAATTTTCCAATGTCTATTGGAGGCCTCATACTTAGCTTCACATGGTTGTTTTGTTGAGAAAAAAAAAAAAAAAAACCCTATGCCTCCCTGTGATGGCTGCCTGAGCACCAGGGAGGCCTCTTCAGCTCAGGCCCAGCAGGTATGAGAAGGCAGTTAGCAATCAATGGCATTGACACTCACGAGCTGCAGGTAGTAATATCCCTGTGCTTGGATCTTGTGCTTAATCGCTGTGTGAGCCTTAGAGGGGGATTTTCTTTGCTCAGGGTGGGGAGATTCCCACAGCCCATGGGGCTCTTTTTCTACTTGCCACTGAGGTGCCTGTGAAGACCTCAGGAACACGCTTTCCAGCACCGAGCAAGGCCTCTGCTAATGTGGATATGATGCTGGCAGAGTAGAAAGGAATTCAAGAGAGCGAAATTTATTAAGATGGAAAACAAAACAAAAAAACTTGCTCTGTTTCCTCTAATCTCTACTAGCAAACTGATACCCGGAAAGTGGATGCCTACATATGCTCTGCAAGGGAAGCAAACTCCTCTTTTCACACTGACATCCAATGTGAGATGTTGTATAGGAAGTTACCCAAATTCAGAACCAGAGAAGGAACCACAGATACCAAAGGGCTCCACAGAAGGAGCATGAGCCACCTGGGTTCTTCAACAAAAGTAGTAAAATGCTTTCAGGGTGTCATGTGCCAGGCTCTGCAGGCCACTCAGCAGGTTCAGGAATTGCCCTATTTCACGCAGGGAAGACAGAATCTAGAATTCAATGACTAAGAAGTCTTCCTGTGACTAGTGTCCTTCTGGGATTTAAATTTGAAACTAAGGTTCCTTAGTTACTGTCAGGTGCTTCTTTCTCTGTCCCCAGTTCATTGTTGGGAAGAAATTTTAACAGGTAATTTCACTTGTTTGAATTCCATTAGATATTAATACCTTAAAACCTAGACATAGGGCTGGGGATGTAGCTCAGTGGCACCACACTTGTCTCACAAGTGCAAAGTCCTGAGTTAAATCCTTGATATTGGGGGAGGGGGAAAGCCAAAACCTAGACACATTGTTAGGGCAGGAATTGTTTCTCAAAGGAAGAGAAATAGAATGAACCACGCTCTATTTCAGTACAAGCTTTGGCCCTACTTTCAAGGAAAGAAATATGGATTCGTCTCAACTTCGCACTTCCTGGGACTAACTCCTCCCCTGGGTCCTTCTTCCTGGATTCTTTTCCTTACAAACACATGGTCCATATTCTAACTTTCTTTATGTTTCTTCTCTAAACATAAGTATCAAAAGGTGGCTTTGCCAACACATTGCCATAGAAATGCCTTTTCATATCTTTTATTTCAGTCTCATCTTGGCTTATCTATGTCAGAAAATTTTGTTGTCAGGATGATGTAATGTATTCACAAACACACACACAGTGCAAAACTCTCCACAAGTGCCTTAGAAAGCGGTCTGTCATCCTCTCTACTCCCCTGCCCATTCTCACCACCTCCCATGCTGCCACAATACTACTCACCTCAGCTCCCTGATAACTTGTGCATCATACTCTCTTTCAGCTCCTACAACTAGTTCTTGCTTCCAGTGAAAATCACACTGGTCTGTTCTTACTCTGAATTCCAGAGCATTCCTGGATGTGTTCCAAGAAGGGCTCAAACACCAGAAGTTCTAGAATTTCACACAAGCACTGACTTTTAAAGATATAACCTTCTTGAGGAGCATATCAAGTGGTTGCAGAAATACCATGATCAAGTTGTGGAACATATTTATTACCCCATAAGAACCCTCAGGAACATGAATAGCTAATCTCCAATGCCACCCACAGTCCTGGGAAAACACTAATCCACTTCTGAATCTGTAGATCTTCCTGTTCTGGACATTTTCTGTGAATGGATCCATGTGATGTGTGGTCTTTGTGACCAACTTCCTTCACTGGTTGTGATGTTTTCAAAGCTCTCCCACACTGGGTGTAGCAAGTTATCACCCAGCCTTTCCATCTGGTGGCCTGGTGGTGAGGATTGGCACCCCATAGATATCACACATATATCCAGACATCAAGGACAGAAATATCTATCAATCCACCTCATTTGGTAAATCACACTTCCTATAGTTTTGTTTCTTAAAGATTTGTCTTCGTACCCTTGGCATCTTCATGGTAACGCATTTCCATTTCTGGCTATTTCAGCTCCTTTACACTTACTGACTTGGATTTTTAGAGAACAACTAATTGCTCCTCATGATTGTTCCAAGTTGGTGGTAATGGCTGTGCTTCCCGCTGGGATCACAGTGCACAGTAATGTTTTCCCTGCCTGCTCTTGCTCCCCGGAGGACCAGCTGCCAGTGCATGAGGTGGGGGCCAGCTCGGTGTTGTCAGGCCCTGGTACAGAAAGCATTGCTAAGGAAGAGGGAGGACATGACCAAAGAGAGGATGTAGGTATGTGTGGTGCCTGTATATAAATGCACACACATCCATCTGCATTTGTGCCTTGGCGGGAATGGGGGAAGGAGACTGTGTCTGAGGAAAGTAAATTCCTGGAGAGGAACCTCCTACAGTCTCAGCAACAGCCCTCAGACCCTGCTGTGCCTCACAGAAGAAGCTCAGGTGGGGTCAGGGCTTAGGCGACCTTGTTCAATGTTTAGGGATAGCCCAGGGTCAGTGTTAAAGATCAGGCAAGTTCAGATCAAAATCCACAGAACAGTTTACCCAAAGTGGATGTGTCTGACTGAGTGGAAGTCATACCACAATAAAGCAAACATGTTAAAGCAACTGTTTGTTATCCAAAGCACAGTCATATTGTTGTGAGAACACCATCCACCCTATTTCCATTTCCACACTCCAGTAGGTCCAGCGGGCACCCCTCCCTACACACCTTGTCTCTGCAGGAGCCATGTACTATAATTATCTGTGTTCCCCTTGGCAGCCTGCGGGGGCTTCTGTCCAGCCTTGAGGCTACTCACTGCAGTTGGACTCCAAGGCTGACCTGTGCTGGCCCCACAGAGGACATTGATTCCCTCTCCTAACAAAACAGGATCCTGCCTTTTCTTCTCTGAGCAGGACACACTTCCAACAAGATTTATTTTCACTCATCGAGATACTGTCTTTTGTTACTTTAGATGTATCACCATTTTAGGTGTTATTTATTTATTTTAGCTGACACAGTTATTGTACATATATGCAGGATACAACATGACATTTCAATACAAGTAAGTGTACAATGTGAAAGGATCAGCTCCAGTAATTGGAAAATCTATTACTTCAGATATTTACCATTTGGTGTTGGGAACATTCAAAATTCTCTCTCCTGTCAGTTTTGAAAGATTCGGTTGTTGTCAGCCATGTTGCTCACTGTTAAAAATTATTCTTCTTACTCAGCTGAATCCTGGTACCTATCAGGCAATCTCTCTCCATCCCCCTACCATCTAGTAACCCTAATCTAGTCTCTTTTTCTTTGAGATCAACTTGGGTGCCTTTAAATCTAGAAAGATAAGTCCAACGTGACTCAGGTGTGTACATAGCAAAGGTGTGCCTCTGGTCCATAGTCCCAGAGTGCTCTGCTCTCCTCAGATCTCTGCCTCAACTCTTGCCACATCCAATCCACGTGCACCTCAAAGTCTGTGTGCAAGTACCCCTGCCTCATGGATGCCCTGAATCCAGGCCTCCCCCTGACTCCAGCAATGCAGCTCTTCAACGGTTTTGTTAGCCCCTGTCCATACGCCCTGCCCTGGAAAAACATCTGTACCTAAAACAAACAGGTTTTCTGCAGCGTATTTTCACAGTCACTGAAATCTCACTGCTTGGTCACTGATTCTTTGTGATTCCAGAGCTTTGAGGAATAGGTGTTCAGACTCAGGGAGAACCTAGAAGTCATGTGTGCCTGATTCTCCCCTCCTGGGTGAACCACTGCGCCTGGCCCGGAAGCTTGCTTAGGCATGTGCCCTTCAAGCTGCACCACGGACTCCTGAAGCTCTGAAGGCTCCTTATACCCATCTCCACAGACTCTCCTAGTGCACATCCAAATCAAGAGTTACACCCAAGCAAAGGCTCAATGGAACCTCAATTAATCTAAAAATTATAAGAAATAAAGTGTGCTGTTTTTTTTGGAACCGGGGATTGGCACCTCTTTTTTGCTGTAAAGAGCAATATCATCTCTGTCGTATGTCACAACTACCTTTAGTTTGCAAACCATACAAAACGGGGCTGGATTTGGTCCCCGAGGCCTAGTTTGTCTCTTTATTAATTTGGGGGAAGAATTTTTATGCAGTTATCAGAGGGATGAGAAAGAAGCAGGAGACATGAACCAAGGGCAATCCAGCCTTCCTCTCTTTGGCCCACCCCTTGCCCTGGACTCGCCTGTAGGCTGCAGCCCTGTGGGAAGAGAGTAGATATGAGTGTAGGAAGGATTTTGTCTGCATAATCCAACCCCAAGGGGGAAATCCTTTCTGTTTGCCTCTTACCTGCTGGTGACTGGTGTGATTAGCAGCTAAGATCCCACTTCCAGTTGAGAGGGCATCGCCCTCAACACAAGGAGGCCAGTTAGAAGCCAAGGTAGAGCCCTGGCAGGGTGCTTTGCCCTAGAGCGGAGCCACTGGCCTATAGGGTTCTCAGTCCCAGGCCCAGAACAAGCTTTGACCCTAGTCCCTTTGATCTCACCATCTGCTGGGGGCCCAGGAGGATAAAGCCCTTTCTCACATCTGTCTGCATCCCAGATGAGGCATCACTGCTGCACCACTTTTGTGTTGCAGGGTGGAAGCCAGAGTCCTCCCCAGGAGAAGGAACCATCTGAAGCTAAAGAGGTGACAGGAACACTGCTAGCCTCCCGGGCCCTGAAAACCCCATGCTTTCCTCTGCTCACTCAGAGCAGACTGGTCATGGCGCTGCACCCACTGGAAACAACCTGTTGGAAAGAGGAAAAGAACCATTCTCTTCAAACACAGGAAAAAGCATTATTTGCCAGTAACCTTGAAAATAAGAGGTCAGCAACCTGACAGCCACTGGAGGGCAGATCATGACCACAGCCATCTGGAGTCACCATAGGGTTCTCTCCATGTGGCCAGGTAGGGGAACAATAGGTCACAGAAACTGATGTTGCTATGCACAGTTTTGCTGGGCTGAGTCCTCAGGGTACCTCTCTACATCATTCCATCTAACCTTCTGCACAGGGTTGATGGTGTGTCTCAGTTTACCAATGAAGAGTCCAAGGCCCTGGGTAAGCTATCACTTACCAGATGGCCAGATGACAGCAGAAATTTGAGCCCCATTGTTCCAATATCTGTGGTGTCACCCTGGGCTAGCAGAGATGCCGCTGGCTTCTGAGAAGTAAGGATTCCAAGACCTAAGGAAGGCCTGTGACTGGAGCTTCAGTGGACACCAGCTGAATCAGTCTCTGTGTGGTTCCTGGACGAGGCACCATCCATGCAGAATGAGGATCAGGGATGAGCAGTGAGTCCAGATATATAGAGCAGCCAAAAGCTGCCACCACAGCCTTACTGAGCAAAGCCAGTGGTTTGGCCGAGTGGCTCAGAGAATCTGAAGAAGGATCATCTCTCCTATAACCCTCCAAGCACTAAAATGTTTGGTGAACACCCTGGTTAGGTGTTTAGCCCTATCAGGACTTGGACTTGGACTCTAGGAATTATCAGCTCAGGATCTGAGCCCATCAAGCCTTTCCCATGAGTCTCCTGACGTGCCCTCACTCTCCAAGGCTGGGACTTGGAAGCTACCACTTCCAGTGCTGGGGAATTTGTCCTAGAGAATGTCTTTGTGTAATACTGCCCTTTCTAAGGAGAGTCTAGATAGGCAGAATTAAGCATAAGTTGGACTTTAAGTTTCCCAAATGCTATCCAACTTTGCATTTCCTAACATTAGTCATTTGCTTCCATCTGTACCCTAAGCATGTCTGAGAGAGTTTTATTTGTGAAAATAAAAGCTAATTGATGTTATATTTGGAAGAGTTGGCCCTGCTGCAAGCTCATAAATGTGCAAGCTGCAGGTGCCTCAGAGAGCAGCTCGGGATAGAGAGCAGCTAGGTGTAGCGCTCCTGGGGAAGGATCTCCTTCGTGAGTACGTACCCGGTGCACTGAGTCCACGAGTATGTGGGGTTGCTCCATTTAAGCAACTTGCATATTTGCTGCTTGCAGAATAAACCACTGGCTGATTTTAACAGCCTAAAATTAGGACTGACTCTCTTCTCAGTTTGATGTGAGAACTAGCATTTTCTTCTGAGACAACAAAAGTATCCTAATACATACTAGCACCTGTCAAGAGGCAGAGAGGGCACAGCTGCCACTGCATGGCAGTGAAGTATTTTCCCGCAGGAGGCCCAAGTCCAAATCCAACACAGGATAGAATCCCAGCTACTATCAAAGGGAACAAGTCAGGGTCAGGTCCTGGGCCTGAGATGATTTGAGGTGGAGAGCCAGGGTGGCGGGCAGGACACACCTTTTGCTCTCACCTAACATACCTTTGCCTTTGGGAGAAATGATCTTTGAAAGAAACTGAAAACTGTGGTGTCTCCACAGCAGGCCCTATAAACCACCTGCAATCCTTCATTCCAAAGGAGGCACATTTTTCAATTCAGCTGTGTTTTCAGCTAAACAACAGAATGCTCTGAGGGCCAGATGGGGAAATCTTTCTTAGGGGAATTATTTAAATCTCTGTAGTAGTTCTGAGGTGTTTCTGATGGGCCTGGAGCCAGAAGCAACTTTCCCAGGTTCCCAAATGTGCTGCCAGAAATTTGAAAGAATGACTGCTACTATGCCATTGGTCCTTTGTCCATCCATCCACTTGCCACTGGCCCTGACCACCACACAACGGGTGTACTGCTGGCCTAAGCATCAAAGCAGGGGGAGCATACGCCCTTCCCTGGACTCAAGGGACTCATGGTATACAGTCTGTTTGGGAAATGCTCATCTGTGAGGAGTGAATGGGGATGGGCACTCCACAGACTAGCCAGGCAGCAGCATCCGGAAAGGACCCTGGCAGTCAGAAAGCATAGTTTCTCTAAAAGTCTGACCTTAACTGACTCAAGCTCATGCCCCTTAAGAGGATGTTCTGCTTTGTCAGCACCTCCTCTACGCCCAGGAGAGCTTCCTGAACATATGTTTCCTCAGCTTGCATTATTCTGCAGATCAGATAGTACCCTGGGAAATTCTGTCTTACACCAGTAGTGTTCATATGGATCCCACAGAGTCGCTCCTCAGAAAGCACAGCTTGGAGAGTTCTTCTGGTGCCAGCCACACAAGGTGCCAACTTGATGGCCTCACTCTTTGCTCTCTCACAGTTCTTCTCTAATGCCAGGGACTACAGGAATGGAGAAGATGACTACCAGCTCCTGACCAGTCACCATGGGGAGACAACCCTGGGGGCTGTGTGTGTTCTCAGTGTCAGGGAATCTCTTTCCTCCAAGAGCTGCCATGGGCCAGAATGGAGAGCCCAGAGCACACTTGAGTCCTCCAGTGGAGCACCGTATGCCTTCCTTTCTATGCAAGAAGTCCCTTCAAGGGACTAAATTAGACCTTAAAATGGCATAGGTCTTTATAAATGCACCAGCTGTGCAGCCTTATAGAATGACCTTCACTGTGCCTCAGTGTGCTGAACTGTGAAATGGGCCTGTCCTATAACCATATAGACCCCTGGAGGTCACTGTTTCCTCTCATCTGTACAGCTTTCTCTGCCTTCAGTTCACTGAAGTCAGGCAACAGCTTCAGTCAGAGACCAGAATGGAAAGCCTGCGTTCTGCTCCAGCCACCCTCTGGGTGGCTCTCCTCCATGTACTTCTGCATTTCCTAAATATCTGGAAAAGAAAAGATTTCCATGGCAACCACAGAAACCTTGTGCATTGAAAGAGCAGAAGCTTAGGTAGCCAGAGTCCCCAAGTCACTGTCCAGCAAGTGTGCCAGCCAGCAGCTCCCTTGCTTGTTGCACTTTGCTGAGTCAGAAGTCAATGTCAACTGTCCTTGAGCCATTTTGTACTTAGGAGCCTACTTAGGAGTTACTATTCTCAGCCCATCCCATGTGATACATAGCACTCTGTAGGGTTCTGGAATGAATGAATGAATTCAAGGGACAGAGAGGGGCTGCAGCATGACTTGTTACTACTTCCCTCCTTGTTTTACTCCAGTCTCCTGTCCCCACTGCATTGTGTATAGTGACAGCTGGGCCTTACATTCACGGGACCCTACCTATCCAGAAATCCAAACATATGAGAGAATCCAAAGCAAGACAGATCAAAATCTTGCCGGTGAAATACTGAAAGTCCAATTTAGGGAAGAGAGAGGAAAGGATTGGAGTGTTTCTGGCTTTGGGACATCCTTGCTCTGGGTGGGATGTAAATGGTCAGTACTAAAAGAGGAAAAATCTCCCCAAGGACCTGTAGAGATGCTATTGCACCAGGTGCTGGGCCTTCCAACTGTCACGCCAGATGCCCACTGTTGTGCCCAAGCCAGAGTCCACAGCAGGAGAGGTGTAAGAGTGTGATGACTTGGGTCAGAACAGCATGACTGAGGACAATTCCCAGCCCCCTAAATAGCTGGAACTTATAGAAAATGCGATGGCCCTTCTAGGAAAGGAGCCTCCTTCTCCATTACTTTAGAACAAGGAGCTCGTGTTAGATCAGTTAGGATCCAAGTGTCAGCCGTGGCGCTGGTCTGGCTTAGCTGAGTGTGTGGAAATCTGTGTAAATGAATAATAGTCTTGGGGTCTCACTTCTGAAGGTAGCCCCAAACTGCTCCTGGTTTAAAGCTAGAATCACATTGGAGAAGAGAAGAGGAGGAAGGAAAAGCAGAAGGAGGAGGAAAGAGAGAGAGAGACAACAGAGACAGAGGGAGAGACAGGAACAGAGATGGAGGCAGCGTGCAGGACTTCTGTAGGTGTGACTGAGCCACAACTGAGGGCCGGCACTTGGCCGGGAGCCTGGCTCAGATCTTAGCGCTGCCCTTCAGGGGCGCCAGAGCAGCACGGAGTTGCACACCCTCTGCAGACCTCTGCTGGGAGGGGCCGGTCATAATAATCACACGATGCAATGGGCTGATGATGAGTGCCGACTGCTCCAAGCAACCGAAACAGAGTAATTAATCACTCAGTGGACTAGTCTACATCAGCAGCTCAAATGCTGACAGGGAGGAAACTAGGGAGGAAACTAGGAGAGCCTTTGTTTTGACATTGTTTTTTAAATGTTCACACTTACGAAGAAAGAAGCCACAACCAACCGTAACCTCAAGAGCAAGCAACTAGAGGCATCTCAGAAAGTTATGAAATTAGTAAATTGGTTCATGTAGGGATGTGTGGGGAGACCAGGCTGGGGAGAGAGAAGCCACAGCCGAGTACAACAAAGATCAGTTCATCCCAACATACTTGCACTACTTTATGCATTTTCTCTGTCTTGGAAAAAAATGCAATGGTTCTATTCTTTTGTGAGGAAAACAATAATAACCTCCCCAACAAACAATTTTTAACCCCTCTAGTGGACTATAAATGTGACCCTGAGCTGAAAGTGCAAGGGAGGAGTGGTTCCTTATCTCCCAGGAGAGCACCCAATGTCTGGGCCTGTTCTTCAGAGATGTTGTGACTTCAGTCTCAGTTCATTCCCCTGTACAGCTTTGAGGCGAGCTGTGCTCTTGAGGAGTGTTTAGGGGCCTGTGACCTTGACTCTGTCTCAAGGTCGGCAGGTGTTAGAGCTCAGGGACACTCTGTACCCTCTGTCCTCAGGAGTCTCTAACTTCTCGTCTTTCTGTCCCTCTACCTTCTTCCCATCACTGAGTCATTGCAGGACTGTCCCATCTCCTTTGAACCAGGATCCTCTCTGCCTCTGAGTGTCATCATAGCAGCATAACTCCCAGTACTTATGCAGTCAATCTCTTGATTCATTCCAGGGACTGCAGTGCAGAGTGGCTTCTATAGCCATGTGGCAAGAAGAGCACTAAGCAGGGAAGGCCCTTCGACACAGGACTTGTGCAGGTGCTCACCTGGGCACACCAAGTCCTGCTGTCCTGAGCCTGGGGTTCTCAGTCTCATCTCCATGCCCTTTCAAAGTAGCAGCCCACAAAGTTCTGAAGGAGAAAGCCCAGTTCCTCTTGCCTGCTGAGGCCTCAGCCAATGGTGACCTATCTGCTTGTTCCCCTCCCTTCTCACTCAGCTCTCACCAGAGCGGCTCTTCTTCAGGCTCTCCTTGGGGCCATTCGCAACTAGTGGCTCTGGGAAGTGCAGTTCCTCCTCCCTCCCCACAATCAGAGGACTCCCCAGGAAGGGGCAGTGATGACAACACTGCTTAGAGCACAGATGAGGGTACACACATGGTGTTCTGTGCGTGCAAGCTCACACAAAGGCCAAGACTACTGGCAGCACAGACACAGACACAGGGGCTGGGCCTTGGCGCTAGAGTCTGATTAAACTCAATTATGCAGGAATGAGAAAACAAAGGGAGATCTCAGTCTCTTCTAATCTTCCAGGTTAATAACTCAGGAGTTCATTGTTTCCCATAGTTGAATTTTGTTAACATTTTTAAAAAGTCTGACTAGCACAAGATGATAATGAACACACTTTCGGGGGGGGGGGGGAGAGAACACCCTAGGCAAGAAAGCCTGAAGTGCTTCCAATTTGCTAGCCTCTAAGAACACAAAAACAGAAGCAGAAAATACATAATGAAAGGGTACTACTTTATAATAGATGGGCAGCACTTAAAAATCAATAAATATTTCATGGGAGTTGTTATCCTGCTGGAGAAATAGTTAAGGAATTACGCAGTGCAATGGAGGGTGCGGAGACAAGCTTGCTGCCCTCACAGCGTCTCTGCAGGAGGGAGAGGGATGTGGGGCAGCTCAGTGAATCCCTCAGACCCAGCCAGTGGCCTCCACGGATGTGTCTGTGGGCAGATACAGTTCTGCTGAGAAGGACAATTTGGAACAGAGGCGTCCAGTCTGGCTTCTATCTCCTTTCAGGCCTGATTTTGCATAAATCTTCTAGTTTTGGCCTCTCAAAGGCTTTTTCCATTGAGGTAAAGACAAGATAGCAGAAAGCCTGCATTCTCAGCTCTTTACAGAATGTGCTGTGAACAATGTCTGTGCGAGAGTTTTGTGCTCAAAGTTTAATCCTTGATCCTGGGAACCCTAAAACCAACATGTAGGGAAATCTGTCTCCATGTGTGCTGCGGGGATCTGTGAGTCTGGCCTTCTTGCCTTTCTGGCCACTGTGGAGCACAAATCATTTGTCTAAAGACAAGATAGGTAGATGAGCTGCTGTCCCTACCCACAGGGAGCTTATAGTGTGTGAGAAGTAGATTAAAAACACCCAGAAAGTCAGGTGAGGGGCCTCTCTAATAAGAAACAACAAAATGCAGAAAGCAGTAACATCTGTGCATGAACAAGTTGAGAGCTCTCGTTGCCCCATAGGCAGGCTTCCTCTTGTGGTAGAGCGGGATACACCCACCCTAATCCTCCTGCAGGAAGAGCAACGCAACCCAGCTGCCCAGGACTTCAGTTAGTAGACAACTTGCAGTCCTCAGAACACACAGGCCTGCCTCAGCTGCCAAGAACCTTGACCAAGACCATGTCCTTCAGAGCTCACCACACCATGGCGGAGGGAGGAAGCCATGTGGAGTCTGAGCCATTCATTCCCAAAAGGAAACAATTCTAGTGGAGACTACTGGGCATCACAGCACCCTTGGACTGTTCTCGCCGTAGGTGTTGATTCCAAGGGGGACTCTCCGGGGCATCCTACAGTGATTCAGGCCATGTCAGCTTCTGGGAAAGACTGTTCAGCTCCAGTTCCCTGTTTTACATTTGCCTGCAAGCTGTCTTGCTTCCTTGTTTGATGGAAGAAGACTGATCTATACTTAGCAAGCCCTCAGATATATCCTGACCTCACTTCAGTCCTGTTTGCTGTGCTAGACATGGCTTTCCGGATGGTGATGTTGCCTACTTCACATCAGATGCCCCCAACACTCCATGGCTTCTCTGCTGTTGTTCTTTGCTCCCCCATCCAGGTGGCTTATGTCCCAGTCATCCCTTCTGCCTCCACACAGGTATTCTGTGGGTGGCAGCCCTTTGGACTCATTCCTGTTTTTGAATCTCCATCAGGTTTTCAGCATCTTTGTCTACACAAAACTCCTCAGTGCTTCTGTGGCCTTTTATCCTGAGTCCTCTAATGCTATAGATTATACACTTCACTTGAAACCTTTCAGGCAGCACAAAACACACTGTGATAGTGAATTTGGTCCTTCAACAATGACTCCTGCTGATAAAGTAGTATCACATGACAAGCATGCCATTCGTATCAAGGATGTCTGTACTGAAACATGAATGCCTCTGGAATTCCATGCTTAAAAACATGGTGAAAAGGACAATAGGTACCTTAAAGAAATTAATTCCTGCTTATAACATTTCAGATACCCTGATGCCCTGGACATAAAGAGCTTTTGGATGGACAGCTCCCTCTAATATTCGTCGTTCTTTTAGGAATTTGGTCTAATATTGATCCATTTTATTTGACATTAAAATACCTATAGTGACTTTAAAAGCCCTGTATTTATAGTCTCAAAAGTCCTCAGTGAGAGCTCTGTTTATCCTACAGTATTCAAGGAACACCCACGAGAGGCATCTGAGCCTCTTACCACTATGGTATAGATTAGCATTGAGGACAATATTTGTATTGTATATATTCAAAACTGATGATGGTCAAGGGAAGCACAAAACTTTTGATAAAAGGCTACAGTTACGTTCATTGATGTCTTCTAGGAAGCTTTATCTGACATAGTTGTTTTTAAATATCAAACTGAACAAAAGATCAGTTTCCAACGGAAATGGAAAGTTTAATTAAGAAACCATATTAAAGTATACTTCCACAAGAGTGCAGTCATCTCTGTAAAGCAAAGTAGGGACTTCTACTAAGCAGTCATCATCATCATCATAAGAGGCCAGTAAGTATTATTGGAACGAACTGAGGGTATACCCTCTAGCAACCAGAATCATTAGTCTGACAAATGTCAAGTGCTAATCTAGAACTAATGGAATTTAATTTTATGAACTGTTTTCATAAATATTAGAAATATCTTGAGAGAGAAATATTGTATTATACATCTGTGTCCATGATGAATGTATGCAAATTCCCTGGCCTAGCTCCTGAATTATTCATCACCATCATTTTATTCACATAGAAAAATGATACTTGATTCATTTGGCCGATTTTAAGCTGGAGTTTCTATCAGTAAACCGAGCCCCCAATGCGCAGCCAACAGGCATGGGCAGAGGGAGTGCTCTATAGGAAACAGCAATTTTTATCTCAGTGAATTCCCTGATACTTAAGAAAAAAAGGTATATTTGATCTGGTCCATTTAAAAAGTCTTATCTCTGTAATGGTACTTGCAAATCTGCTTTCAAAAGAAACAGTTTTTTGGTGTCTCTTTCATCCTGTTTGGAAGTGCCCTCTGCTCGCTTTGTTATTTTCAAAAATGCTTTTCATTCTCTGACTCTTGTTGTCACTCTGAGAGGACAAATACAGGAATGGGAAGTTGAAAGGAACTCCAGGGAAACCTTTGGAGGATTCACCACAGGCCCCAGAGAGATTTATGGCTCCCCTTCCCTCTGCTGGCCCATGGGAACACCTTTGGGGCTAAGAATATATGACAGAATGGGCAGGAGGAGGCACCAACTGCTTTTTCACTTAGTGATGTGCTGTTTGGGAACTGGAGTCCCTCAGACACCTCTGCAGGAAAGAACTTTTTAAACTGTTATCACTAGTTCTCATTTTTCCATGAAAACTTTAGACCAAGAAGGGGTCTTTTCCACCTGGGGCTCTTCAGCTCTTCTTTCATTATCAAATCAGCCTAGGTGCTGAGGATGACTCCCTATCCAAGACTCTGCCCCAATACCCTGGGGTGCAGAATTTCAGGATGAATTTCCAGGGCCTCCCATGGTGAGGAGAAAGTAAAGAAGACAAAGAAGGTGAGAGTCTCCTAAGCATGGCTCTGGCTACATATTCTCCTGGACACTTCCACCCCTGTGCCCATCTCTTGCTCCTTATTCTATAATCTCAACCAAGGAAAGCATGTGTCTAGAGTGAAGACATATATTGCCTAAGGTGACCCGATTCCCAATGTCTTCTTACAGCTGGGTCTCATGTATTCTCTTTGCCCATTTCTCTTTTCCTGGAACTCAAGTCTCTCTACAGTTGCTCTGTCTGTCTCTCCTTCTGTTTCCCCTCCTCCTAAGAAGCAGTGCCTGGGATGGAATCTATTGCCCTCCTTTCTGGGGAGCTATGGAATCAGCTACAAAAGAATACTCTCCTGCAGGTTAGGTCTCATGTGTGGGTTGTGAGGCCCCAGTGACTGGCTATTGTTTCCTTGGGCAAGCAGACAACTCTCATCCCTATCGTCAATCCTAACTGACATCTTCAGGTGCTTTCTTAGCCTTCTAGACCTGTTCTCAGTAGTGTTCAGAGAATAGTAGGTGCCAGTAAATCTTCTCTTAAAAAAAAAAAATCTGTTCAAATAGCCCAAAAATAGCAGTGGGTGCTCTGGAAGCTGCCTCTCTCCTTTGGTGCCTTCTTAATCCAGCCTCTCCCATGTCAGGGGCAGCAGCTCCATCCTCCACTGCACTCTACATGAAGGCTTCCAAAAGTGCCTGGAATGTACTTCCGGGATAGTTGGAAACAGTGCCTGGAAGGGCCAGGGACAAGCAGTCCAGCTCCCTGAGCCCTGCTTGGACATCTAGGACCTATTGACTTTAGAGGTCCTGTAGTCTTGAGCTGGCATTTCCTGCTATGGGACCAGTTGGACACTGTGCCTGTTTGATGCTCTGTCTCCATCCCACTTATCACCCTCTGCCTCTCTTTTTCCAGGTATCAAGGGTTGCCTACAATACCTAGATTTTTTTAAAATTTTGAAATACGGTCATGCTAAATTATTCAGGATTGGTCTCTGACTTGCAATCTTTCTGCCTCAACTTCCCAAAATGCTGGGTTTACAGGTGTGTCTCATCATCTCTGGATAAACTTAGCCAATTTTTTAACGCCCCATTTTAACATTATTCAGAGGCTCCATTGGACATTAGAAGAACAAGGAGCTGTATCTCAATTCCCATGGTCACTCCCGAGTGAGTCTGCAAGAAGCAGGCCCCATGTGACAGGAAACAAAAAGCAGCTGAGAGTTAATTGCACCACAGAGCCAGGTCCCTATACAATTGTTAAGCTTGTGTCATTCATCGTGTTTTGGCCAACAAGGTTAAGACCCAAAAATGTCCAAGGAAGTGATACCATATGTGCTGGAGTTTATTGCATTAGAATTATAAAGAGTAAGACACTTTGATCTGAAATTCTGGAATCCAGTATCAAAGTTCATCACATTTATAATAAGAATGTGGGGGCAGGGGCCGGGGAGTTAGCTCAGTGGTTCCGGCGCCTGTCTTGCAAGCGCAAGGACCCGGGTTCGATTCCCCGGTAACCACATAACAATACTGGGTGTGGAGAATTCACACCCAGCAGCAACCAGTACCACATACCACAGTGCCGGGCGTGGTGGCTCACGCCTGTAATCCCAGCACTCGGGAGGCAGAGGCAAGAGGATTGTGATGTGAGTTGGAGGCTGAGCTCAGGGCCAGTCTGAACCACAAAGTGAGACCCTGTCTCAAAAAAACCTAAAAAAAAAAAAAAAAGAATGTGGGGGCAGAAGCCAGAAAGTATGAAACAATTGAGGAGACAGCTAGACAGCTGATCAGTTAAACAATGAGCCCAGCTCACATTTTCCAAACCAGACAGCACCTCACATAAGACTGAATAAAATGTATTGGTCACTTAGAGGACAACTCATATTATCACGAAAAATAAGCCAAGACCTTCAAATTCATTAAATTTACCTTGTATCAAATGTTTTCCTTTAAGCTTATCTAACAAACATATTTTTCTGCATTTGACTCACACTATTGGAATTGTATATCCCTTTAGATTCATATAATATTAATAAAGTGTAGGAATCTGCCAGTTTCATTTCTTTTGCCTTTAACTTCTTTTTGCCCTGATGGTTATGTGAGCTTACTCAATGGAGGGGGCTTTAATTTTTTCCCCTCTACTGCTACCAAGAAAGTACTTAGATTTTACATGTCAAAAATTTAAAAAATAAATTCTTAATAAGCAACAATGTTTTGTAATCACCTTTAAAATTCAACCACTCTCTGAAATGTAAGATATCACCAAAGTATAATTTTACTTTCAACATATTGACCTGAAATCTTTCTGTGACCAAAATAATCCCAGGAGAAGTCTAGGTATTTGTAGGAACCAATTAACTTTCTCTTTTCTAAGTAAGTACACACAGATTGTGCAGCAGTTCTGGAAGAATACCCTTGATATAACCATGGAATCAATAACAGTATTTTGCTACACAAAAAAAGAGTAACAATCCACTAGCATTGCTAAGTCCATTACTAATCCCCAGGAATTATCTCTATTTTTCTCTTAATATGAACATAATGGGTCCTTAACACTTGATGCAAGCATGGGAAGTAGAATTTCTTAAAGATATGGATGCAGACAGTGCCTTTGGGGAGGAGAATAGATATGAATCAATCCCAGTTGACACAAAATGGTAAAAAAAGAATCTTGCACACTAAAGCGCCACTGGAGGCCCACATGAGAAACCAATTCAGGCTCAAATTGGAAGCCTCTCCTCGGTGCCAGAGGAACTGCACTGCAGTGATGCTCACAGGAAGATCTTGCAGTCTCTTTTCTTTTCTGATCTTGCTAAGCAACTGTCAGCTGAGATGGCAGGGGTCTTGCCCAACATTTTTGCAGGTCTGTGACTTGGTGTTTTCTATAGCTCCCTCACCTGCCATTCTTCACCTGCCCAGACACTGAGTCCTCTATGGCTTCCAGAAGAGAAATTCCACTAAATATCTCTGCACAGAAAATCTTACTGATAACCTTGACATAAACAATTTGTGTCCTTGTTCACTAACAAACAGGTAAGATGCATGGGAAGTGTGGAAAGAGCATAGTAGAAGATAATTCCTGTCTACACACACACACACACACACACACACACACACACACAATATGTTGTCTTGTCCATTTTGTCATATTACTATTCCTAACTAACACAGCAAATTTCAACTTACCAACATGGGATCTTTGAGAACAGAGTTGGGAAAAAATACTAGAATTTATTCTCATAACCTGGTAGAAGCTACATAGCATACCACTGAAAATATTCATTTTTTTGATATTATATAACATGATGATGATCATGCTGCTGCTGCTGCAAAGATGCATGGCAGCAAGTGCCTACTCTTTAGGATTTCATGTTATATCCAGGAGTATAAAATGTGAAAATCTTTCTTCATTTTGACATCACTTAAGTCTATTAGAGAAAAATTGTCCTATGAGTTCTAAGGATAGCATTCCTAGAGATACATGACTGAGGAGGTGTCTTAGTCCCTTCCTGCTGCTCTGAAAAATACTTGAGACTGGATAAATTATAAAAGGCACTTATTTATTTTCTCTTATTCTTGGAGGTTAAGAAATACCAGATCTAGATGACTATAAACTCATTGTCTGAGGAGGGCTTGAAATTGGCTTCCAAGTTGATGTCCTGAACGTATGTTCCCACATAGAGAAAGAGAGAGAAACTCAAAAGGATGGAAGGGGTGAGCTTGTCCCCAAAGGCATTTTATAAAGCTCTCACTCCACACAAGAAGGCTTTGTTCTCATGCCATAATCACCTCTTCAAGTTTCTACCTCTTAATACTGTTGCTCTGAGCATCAAATTTCTATATGAGTTTCTGAGAGGACATGAACCTAAACCTTAGCAGGAAGAGATAAAGATGTGAGTATTCTGCTAAACTCATTTTCCTATGGGAAATATGGAAACTGTTATGTTTAAGAAATTTAAAAGAAGCTAAGTGAATATTCATTTTAATGTTATGGAAATAAAACGTTGGCTTAATATATAAAAATAATATGTATGATTTTTAAATAACTATAAGAAAATTCAATTCATCTAATGGAAGCTAATAAAAGATGGAAAAATATGGTAAACAAAACACATGAAATAGGATGGAAGGAACAAGTATACAAATAGTCATGTTAATTATAAATACATTGAATTTCTCTGTCATGAAGAACATTTGAATCAATAAAGAGTTTTCCCATAAAAAAACAAATTTATAACAAAAAGTAACAAAGTTCATAGCAAAAGGGCAAAATATTTTTAAAAAATATTAACCCAGTGCAAAATAGTGTAATATTTTATGTATTAAGCAAAATAGCAGTTAAAGTAAAACATTAATAACTGACAAGGGAAGGTACACATTCATAAAAGGAGAAGTATAACTAGGAGATATCATAAGCATGAATATATGCACAATTATAATTTATGATCTATGTTGTACAGAAGAGACTAGAATGACAATACATGGATAATTTTGAAGCTATCATTTATCAGAAAACAAGGGCTATCAAAAAGAAAACACTTATGTTCAACCCAACAGTCTAGGAAAAGAATATACATCTCAGCGGAGGCTGGGGATTTAGCTCAAGTGGTACCACACCTACTTTGCAAGCACAAGGACCTGACCCAATATTGATCCCCAATATTGCAAAAATGAATATGGTTGCTTAGATAATTAAATTAAATTGTATTTCCTTAAAAAATTATGCAATATCTATAGTGATTCAAAATTAAGCCTTAAAGTTTGGTTAGAGTTAGATAACTAGCTATAACTTGATATTTCTTGAATTATAGGAGATCTATCATACTATAATTACTATTTTTGTGTAATTTGAAAACTTACTTAGTAAAAAGTTTTAAATAGTCATTTACTTGAAAAGAATAATGTGTATAAATCTCTGGAAAAATGTAGGACATACATAAATATGAAAAAATTAGAGAAAAATGGCTAAAAAAAGACTGTGACAAAACCTGTCACAGTGGACTATCCAAGGTAATTTTTAATGGTTATTTTATAAGAATTCAGTTAACAGATTTATGACCTATGTTAAAACAAAAAATATTTGAAAAAAAAAAACCTCTGAGAATGAAAATGAAACAGGAATGGCCAACATTGACAAATAATTAGCAAGATAAAAATCTATTTCTACTAATACTAGACAAGGTAATTTATTCCAAATCTTCCAATGAGAGGAACTTTTAAAAGTTAGGTCCAGACCACATTTCTTTCCAGGACATTTAGAAACTAGATATACAAATGGAAACAGGATTTTCCTTTAAAACACAATATTGATGGAAAAAGTAAAAGATACAGGCATATAATGCAATATAGTACAGTGCTGTATAGTATGTATAGTATAGTACAGGTTAGCTAAGTACATGTTAAAATACTTAAACATATCTAAAGAATATGTGTAAATCTAATGATAGATATAAAATACATCACTATGTTCTCCTGTCAGAGAGAAAGGATTATGAGTGGGAATGAAGAGTGGAAGAGGAAAAATAAAAATGTTATAACATAAAGCAAAAGTAAAAACATCCTTTGTAGGGATTATTGACAATTGTTGTGAATTGAGAAGTATGATTCTCTAGTGTCCTGCAGGGCAGAAAGTTAATACTTGTAGAAACAAAACAAGGAAGACTGAAATATAAGGTGCTGTGATTTTCCCAGTTGTTGGGCCAACATATTAATAATTGGGCTAAGTCTGGGCTAAGGTATTAGGTCTTTTCCTGCCCTTTGATCATCAGCTTCTAACCTGAAACTGGTGACAAGGTTGAGGACAAATGGGAGAAGGAAAGGAACATATCAAGAACAATCCCAACAGCCTGGCTAAAGAACAGTAGGGCTCTAACTGTTTGCATATGAAGCCACAAGGAGGAACAGCAAAGACATAAAAACAAAATACAATTTCCAGAGGTAGAATGCTCAGAGCTTAGCTATGGAGTGAAACTGAGGTGTGAAAGAAGGCAGAGGAGGAAACTCAAAACCATTCCAAGGACACCGATTTGTGCTCCTGAGTGACAAGCAGGCCAGGGACCAGAAAGAGGACGACAAGCTTGGGAGGGCCCGTAGGTACACCTCTGGGCATGCAAAGTATGGGCCTATTAGGATTCCCAGGGGCAAAGTTCAAAGCAGGTCATAGATAAGGTGTTAAACCTGAGAAATACTTTAGGGGAAGTTATCCTTCTCTTGGAAAGATCCAAAGGGAATTTTCAGTTATTCTGATCACTGCAGAGGAGAGATGCAGCAGTGCTCTTCAGCCTTGATGCACTTAACAATCACCTGATTGACCGTTTACCCACAGAATGAGAAAACAGTGGCAGTGGCAGTGATAGTGGTGTGACAGTGTGATAGGGGTGTGATAGTGGACAAGGAATTGGATGGATAAAACAGTGGAGATAGGGAAATAAAAGGGAAAGGAAAAGATGTCTTGAAAAGTCTTAAAACACTACTTGATTCTTAATGAAAATTGCTCTCTATCCTACAGGTGATGGGTAAATATTCACCGTGTATGTTTTGAGGCACGAAGCATTTTTCTTCTCAAGCGTTGCTTTTATAAAGACTTAAATGGTTGTATCCTCCTGTAGCTCAAGATATTGCTTCTGTCTATCACAGTGGAAATCTGTCCAACAGAATCTCTCATCTGTCAAACGGATGAGGCTGGAGCCCTTCCTGCCTGTTCTGATAATCAGCGTTACAGAGAAGAGGTGGCTGCCTGCACTGCCGCATGATTTGTGTAGTTGGCCAGGTTTTAATGAGGAGTGGAAAGTGCTGTGCGTCCTCAAGAGCACGTGTGGTAAATCATTGGCTTTCACGACCTGCTGGAAAAAGCCATTTGTTCTATAATTATGTAATGCCTGTATATGTGTCACAAGAAGGCAGTGAGTTTACTATTTAAAATTAAATTTTATTAATGCAGGGAACTTTCGTAAGCCACACCAACTAACAGTGTTATGTCTTCATTCGCTGTGGACATTTCATAGCTGAGAAACCCTCTCCTGATTCAGGAAACGGCTTTACTTTCTGCCCCATCAGAAAATGAAAACACTACGGTCAGATGCTAGAGAAGAACGCCACTGGACACAGCTGGGTTTCAAAAATGGGTAACTCGACTGCTTGTTTGGAGTTTTTTCCGTCACGAGCTGAGCGACTCCTCTCACCCACCAGGTAAAGTGGGAAGGCCAGTTGTTCATCGCTCCATTTTACTCTGGAGGGCTGCATTCAGGCAGCATGGCATAGAGGAGAAATCTGAGCCAGGGCCCCACATGAATCCAGGCTGATGACACACCCTACCCTAATCCTTAGTCCTTGCCTATGATCTAACATGTTGATCATTCATCCATATCTACAGACAAGTCCTCATCCATAGATAAAGAGGTTTTGACTTACAACTTTTCAACACAATGGTGGTGTGATAGTGACATGTACACAGTAGAAACAATACTCTGAATTTTGAATTGTGATCTTTTCTGGGCTGGTGACACCCACCATGATCCCCAATCGCCATGTCAGACAGCTGTGGCTCCTGGGCATCTGTGCAAAGAAAAACAGCAAACACTCTCCAGTGTGTGTGCTAAGATGTGATATTGGAGAGGCAAAGTGAGTCAAGTGCATTTCAACTTATGCTTGGTTGACCTGGATGTAACCACACTGTAAATCAATGAGGCATCTATATTTTATCTTCATGTTTTCTTTTAATTAAGTACTATGCACCATCGATGTCCTCATTGTCTTCCTCTACCTGAACATCTTTTACATAACCCAGGTCAGAAATGAGGGGTGGAGTGGGGCACCTATAGAACACTAAGTGTGTTGGGACTCAACAGAAAAAATGCTAGGGTTTCTAAGAACATTTGATAGAGAAGATGGTTGCATGACTGATGGAATTATGGAAAGATGAAAATAAGTTAAACCAGAGAAGAGCACTGTAGGAAGCCAGTCACTAGCCTGAAGAGGGTCCATGCTAGCTGGTACTGTAAGCCATGCTTCAGGTGCCCCCACTGGAAGACACACTTGCTGGGACCATGGTAAGGGGGTTGGAGCCATGAAAGAGGTGCAATCATTTACACAAGTGCTGTGAAGAGCACAGGAGGGGAAATGCCTGGGGTCCCTCTTTTGGCACCTTTTCCTTTCCTCAGGACCCCCACCTAGAAGCAAGAAGGCCAGAGAGACACAGCTTCCTGCAGAGCATATCAGAGGAAGGACACAGCGTATTATCTTAGTTACTCACCTCTCTCTGCACCCATATTCTTTTCCCTGACTGTTGAAGGTATAAACATAAAAAGACTATCCATTGAGCCTCAAATGAGATCACAATCCTTATAAACTCTGCCGCAATTTAATGAAAGACCTCAAATTAGAGTCACTGAGCTCAACTGTCCCAGATTCCTAAACATTCAAAACTATAAGAAAACAAATGCTTGTTGTTTTAAACAGTGAAGTGTGGAGAGGATGTGTTACACTACAGTAGATAAGACTATGTGTTGGATGTGTCTGCCCAGGGTTCAAGTATGGCAGGCTTGGTCTCCAGTGTGGCAGTGAAATCACACAAGACCAAAGTCAAGTGCATGATGCACAGCTCAAGGAAATAAGAATCCTTTGCTAGGCAGATGTGAGGACATAAAGGATAGGCCTTTCTTGCATGTAGGAAACCAAAGTATTATTGATTTCAGGGAAGAGCCAAATGACTTCTTCTTAAATTCTGGCCTTCCTCTTGAACAAGCAAGTTTATGTATGTGCTTTTATGACACCATGTTTTGAAGCAGACAATTCCAGATGTGTGGAGAAAGGATTGAGGAGTGGGGAGGAAGGGAGTGAATATAGCCATCTTCAGACTACAGATCATCCCTGCATTCTCTGCCGCCATCTCTGTTTCTGCTGCACTGGACAGAGCCTCCTGGCCCTCTGCTCAGCCCCTCTGAGAGCCCCCCTTGCAGTCCCTCCCAGCTTCCCACTATGTGGCACTCACTTTGCTACTCTAGCTTCAACAAAGACAGCTGATGGTGGTTTTCCTTCTAATATCCTGATAGTCTCATTCCTGGTGCTCTGATTCCTCATGGGTGCCATATTTCCCTGGAGATTCTTTACCTGATCTTATCAAAGATAAAATTGTGACAGTATTCATCATTAAGAATAGTAAACTGCAAATTTGGAAAGTGTGTCTGAAAACCTCCAGATGGTGACATCCATTGAATTACAGACTTGAATTGAAAGTGACCAGACATGCAGCCTCCTGTGTCACCTATTTTGTGACAGTAATGGAATTCCTTCTGTGCCTTGAACAGTTCATTGGTGAGGGTTCAGGCAACTGTAACTTTACAGGTGACCTTCCCAACGTGTCAACTTTGAAGGTGTCATGTCTTACACTTGCATGAAGCACTCACTGGCTGTCACCACGGAGTACTTTGCATGCCTCCTGGTGGAAAGAAGAGAGACATAGGCAGGGGCCCTGCTCTCCAGGAGTACAGGGCACAGCAGGAGCTGATTGTTGGAGTCATTAACATTGTATGAGCCTTGTTTTCAGTGGCATTAGTATACGACTCTTGTGTGAGCTCCTTCCTTCCACTGAGCAATTTTAAATGTTGAATTATTAGCATGTTTATTCCTGCCAAGAATGCTTCCAAAGTGGTTTGGCACTATGGATGTTACACATGAAAATGTATTTTAAAAAGAACAAAAGTTAGGAGACCACTTCTGGTCCCTGAGCAGGAGCTGCTAGGTGGTGGGGAATAAGGAGCTGAATAAGACTGATGGGGAATTCTTGGTGCATCTCTGTTGCCTCTACTACTACTGCAACCAGATTGGCACTTAACCCTGAGCTTTCTGATAGCTGAGGGACAGAGAGAAGTATACCATCCTGAGGCTCTCAAGCTCCATGAGCAGAGAGGGTGCCCCCTGCTGGGAGTGAGAATGAAAAGAGTGTTCCCTGCAAGTGCATCTAGAAGTTTACAATGTGGAGATGCTTACTACTACGACTTGTTTTTTAATTCTTAATTTATAAAAAAAATGAAACTAGAAGATGTGGTTTCTCTATAGAAAGGAGTATTACTCTGCCATAAATAATGAAAAATGTGAGTCATTCATACTCAAATGAACATACCTTCAGAACATACTCATAAGTGAAATAAATAGGTCACAGATGGGTAAATACCATATCTTTTCTCTGATGTGAGAAACTTAAAATGTAAATGAGTTCTAAAATTTCCATTAGATATTGTACAATAGAAACTGTTCAAAGGGAAATTGGGTAAGGGTAAGTAATGAGGAGAAAGAAAAAATTGTGATGGTAATAAAAAAAATGGAAACAAAGCTTATGTATATAGGGAGTGGGGTTGTAAGGTAAGTAGGGAAATGGGAAAAATTGAGAATCAAGTCATGTCATATACTGGTACAAATTGTCAATGTTGAATGTGATCAGGATATGTATATAAAATATATCTATGTCACAATTTTTAAAAAATGAAACTCTGAAAACAACATATTTAGTGTGGGAAATACATATCTTAGTTGCTATTTAGTGCTGTTGTGACATCAGTATAAGGCACTCATTTCAATTCCCTCAGCAACTTTCCCTGGGGTCTCACACTCCATATACTGTACGCTTTCTCTCTCTCTCCTTCTTGTTCAGTCACTCATCAAACCAGTTTCTGTAGTCTCTACATAAAAACAGTGAGTCACAAGTTATAGTAAGAGTTGCTATGGTAGATTGTATTTTGAAACTCACTTCTGAGAAATGAGTCTTTGGTCTTCCCTTGCCTCTATATGAAATCTAGCATTGCTGTGAATATTATATGAGACAAAAGTGACCAGCTCATTCCTTAAAATCATGGCATTCACCTGCTGTCCCTCTTGGGGAAAGCTGGCCATCACATTAAACAACTGATGAACCTGAGCTCCTTAGCTCTGAAGAGCACCAGTTAGCCACCAGGAGGCCTTGTAGACAAAGAGCAATGGCAGCAGCTCCAGCCAGTCCGAGGTGCAAGGCCAAAGTCCAAGAACCATCGTGGATCTCCTGATTCAGCCACATCTCTTATTAAAGTGTTGAACTCACTGGCATGTAAGCCTAGTCCACCAGACCCACCATTCTGGCTGAGGTTTCAAATTCACTCTATCAAAACTCTGCAACCACAGAATTGTAAGCCTAGTCCTTGTCCACCCAGTTACCACACTTGGAGGTATTTGAAGCCTCCCCACACTTCTGTGTCCCTTTACTCCTCAGCTGCCACAAGAAGAAAAAAAGTATACATAGAAAAACATGAGGGGGGAAAAGGAGGTGACAGAGAAAGAAGTGAGGAAGCAGGGGAGGAGAAGGGAAAGACGATAGATGATTAGATAGATAAGCAGACAGATACATAGATAAAATTTGGACAATGAACAAAAGAATAAGTGGGAGAGAACTGAGTGATGTAAATGGAAATACCTGTCTCAGATGGCCCAACAAGACATATCCCAAGACTCAGGAGCAGAGACTTGTCCTAACATAATGCTGATCTGTAGCTCAAAAAAGAAACAAAAAAAATGTTTGATTGGCTCGAATCAGCACTGAAACAACCCAAAGCATCATTCTCTGCTACTACCATCGACCAATTATAGTCACTACATTCAGAAGATAGTTTCTCAGCCACAGGCAGAAGCATTTTATAGTAAAGTTTATCAACCAAAGCACTATTACTTGGTGTTTGAAGAACAATAACATAAAATAATAAAACAAAATGTTGTCTTCCAGAAGGGCTCTCGAGAGGCTAACATGTCCTCCGCAGAGCGTGCTGGCTCAGGGATGTCAGATGTTTAACATGGCAGCTGATTTGCCCAGAGGATGCACTCCAAGGGAAAAAAGAGAGAGAGAGAGAGAGAGAGAAATCTGCATTTTGTAGATATGGGCTGGTCCCTTTTGAGTTTTCTGATGGTCACCCCAATCCCAGATCCAAGTATGGGACCAAGAACCCACTTTGCAGGAATGAATGTCATGGCAGTTCTCACCTGTGCCCACTATCTGTAGGAAAATGAAGAGTGGACACAGAGGTGGAATCCAATCCCAGCTCGATGGTCTCCAGTCCCTGACAGCCTGTACCATGGGAGACAGCTGTCATGATGGAAATAAAATCTTTCTTTTTATTGGTATATCTATTGCAAACAGAATATGTTCAAGAGCTGCCATGGGCTGTTATGCAGAGTGGCATAGCTATGTGACGTGTTATTAAACTGTAGATCTTGGAACTCTCAAGAAATGAAATAATAACAACTCCCATAAATTGTATAAATTCCAGAGACTCGGCTTGAGATTTGAGGCCAATATTGACATACATTTTGTTTCGGAGCTGAGCCTTTTCATTCTGGAATTCCTTTACTTGTGTGTTTATTGGCAATACAATTTCATATTAAGAGAAATGGTAAGGCCAAATTGTTTGATGTAGTTCTGGTGTGAAAAGTCACAGGCAGGCAAGAGACTAGCAAAACTTGAACAGAGAGCAGGTAGTGGGGTGTGTAGTTGCCTTATCCCTGGTGGCTGAAGTTGAGAGAGGGATGAAAAGGTAATGATGAGTGTTGATAAGAAGGCTTTGTCCTCCAAAGCCAGAAGTCCCTAGTTTCTTAGTTTGGGTTCATCTGTATTTGCTGTCCATTTTCTCTCACTTGACAGGGTTCTTGCTGCCTTCCAGGATGACAAAGGGAACCACAGGCTCATTAAAAACATTAATTCTTACCTGGAATCTTGCTGACACTGGTGAAAACAAATTAGAACCCAAATCTCTACAGGTTTCAGCCATGGCTCAGCATTGTCATTGTCTTGCTGTGGCTGCTGTGCCTGATGGTTAAGACCAAATGATCAGACTGACTGCTCCTACCCTCCCAGTCTCAGGTTCTGTTACTTCTTTCCATAGTGACTTGCTTCTGTCAAATAAGCTCTCACATTCCTCCAGAACCCTCTGCCCTGAGATACTATCTTCCTATACCTTGTTTCATGATAAAGTTGTACATACCCAGTCTTACAGCTGAACTCCCAGTGCTGACCCAATTCAAGTCTAACTCACTACCTTCCCCATATGAAAGGCCACAATACCAGCCCTGAAGTGCCCCTGAACTACTATGCACCATTAAATGTCCTCCTCTGTCACTTTGGGGTGGGCTCTGCGGGACCAGGGACATGTTGTCAGTCTCCTCTCTGCTCCTAAAGGACTGAAGACATGTCTGACCTCACAGAGAATTCCATTGGATTAGCTGGAGAAGTGTAGAACCAGGAGATGACACCCAAATGGTTTATGTGACTCAGTCTTGGTGTTTGGAAACTGACCTGTGCTACTACCACTGTCTAGCTGCTTTCCAGGATCCGTGTCCCAATAGCTTCTCCAAGACTCACTAAAGAACAGGTTTCTGGAGATGAGTCTGGATAGGACATCTTGGCAGAGATGAGAGCAAACAGCCATGTTGGAAGGATGATCCCATTCAAAGTTCCCCAGTAAATTCATCATAGTACTTTGCCACCAACTATTTCCTTGCTGTTTGTTCCTTACTAAATTCATTGGCTTTATACTCTCCTCATTCCATGGGAATAGTCATCGTTAAAATCATTATAACATCGTTGATGCATTTTCTTCAATGTCCAATGTCCTTGCACTTCCAGCAGCTGCCTCCACTGTTGAGAAGAGTGTTCTTTATCGAGACTCCCTGGAACTCCCCAAATCATTTTCACACACACATCTGCTACTGCTGCTTTACCTATGGACTCTGCCTCCTCTATCAGGCTACTACCTATCGAAGACTGCATTTGTACCCTCTCTCTAGGATATCCCATTTGTATCCTTGTCTTTAATTGCTACCTAGAGTCGAACCATAAATGTTTATCTATACCTGGGCTTCTCTGTGCCCCAAACCCACGTAATCTACATCAAACACCTCTTCAAGGATGTGCAATCCATGTTTAATCCCAACAGACCTAAAAATAAAACTCACAATTTCTTCTGGCCTTGGTCCTCTTCAGCACTCCCTTGCTTAGAAAGTATGTCCACATCCAACCAGGCACAAAGACCAGACTTTCAAATCTAACACAAGTTCTTCTGTGTCTTTAGTTCTCCCCATGAAATATGATCTTGAGCCAGCCCTGGCATCATCAGCTCTCATATCTCTACTGCCCATGGTGCCATTAAATCCTGTTCTCATGACTTCTGTGCCCACCATTTAGTCTCTCTGTATCTCCTCTTGTCCTCTCTAATCCAACACAGAGATCTTGTAAAAAGTCAAAGTTGGGGGCCAGGGATTTAGCTCAGTGGTTCCAGCACCTGCCTGCCTTGCAAGTGGAAGGGCCTGGGTTCGATTCCCAGTAACCACATACAACAATGCCGGGTGAGGGGACATGCCCACCAGCAATTAGAACCACATACCACAGTACCAGGTGTGGTGGCTTATGTCAGTAATCCCAACACTCGGGAGGCAGAGGCAGGAGGACTGTTGTGAGTTCAAGGCTGAGCTCAAGGCCAGCCTGAGCTACAATAGCAAGACTCTAACTAAAAAAAAAAATCAAAATTGATTGTGTTATATCCTGCTTAGAACTTTTCTCATTACGGGATCTAAAGTAACTTCTCATCAGCCTCAAGATAAGGATCGCCATTCTCTACAGCCTTAAGAGCTCTCCATGGACTCCTCTATTCCCACACATTTGCACACCTCCTTGGGGAGGTCCTTTAGCTTAGCAACACAGTCTCAGAGGTGGGAAGGACACAGACCTCAGCACTGCTTTGAGGATTTGACCAGTGCCTGCTTCTATTCACCACAAGATGTGTTTTTCTCATATTTTATTCCTGTGCCTAGTATCATGCCTGTCCTCAAATTCATGTTCAAAAATACTTATAAATAAATGAACTGCTAATTATTTAAAGCACTTTATCACCTATTAATGTTCAACATTTATTAAACTTGAAGACTTAAGCCAGGCCAGGTCCACATGAAGGTCCAAGGTAAAAAACAAAAGCAGCATTGGCAAACATTCTGTGAAAGCGTGGAGCTTTTAGCGTTTGCAAATCATTGCTCAGTGGGCCACAGAGAGCTGCTTCCCTCCAGAGGACCCTAGAGAACCAAGCTTTCATTCCCTCTGTCACTGATCCCACACGGCTCCAGTTTAGACCGTGAAATGTGCCCGCCTGTCTTCATGGGCTTCAGAAATTACACTCTTTGCCTCTGGTTCTGGAATGAATTGAGATGTCTTGTTACTGCCCAGTGTGCTATCATGCTTTGTTTCTCTTTATTTCCATTTAAGTTCAGCTGGATGGCTTGCCTCACCTCGAGTCTGAAATTGTGCTTTTCAATTGAAAAGTGTTTATGAGAAGGACAGAGACCAGTTGGACTGTAAATTTAGGGCTTAGCATAAGTATCAGGTGGTTAAATCAAGTCCACAATTGCTTTCATAGGAGAAGTGACTCAAAACACATGTGCTGCCATTTTCTTGAAAGTGATTTGGGGTCTAAGGCTCTGAATGGGGCACTGAGCATTAGATGGAGGGGACTCAATGGGGTAAGAAGAGAAGGGCTACTTTGAGCCTGGAAACATGAAAATTTTATTTTGTGTCAGCTTCACACAGAAAGTTGGAGCTTGTCCCATTCATTTTCCTAAATGGTGGGATGTCTGTTCAGCAGTCAGGCCTCCTTCTGGGAGCAGGTGCTATAAAGAGAACTTCACAGGACAGATGCCGGCTAGTTGTGGGCATCTGGTACCTTTTCAGTACTGATCCACAGCACTGTGAGAGCAAGAAACGCTGCAAAAGATTGGAGTTGAAGAGGAGCAAGGGAATGTGAATCCCGACACTGGACCGTAGATCTACAGCTCTCCCCTGTGTCTGGCGCCCATACCAGGCACCTGTGGGAAGAAGACGCTGTTTAGTGTCATGTGGATCGTCTTCAGGTTGGATCCTCACCCCTATTCCTTTTGTGCTTTCTTGCTGATAAGATGTGAGACAAATATCTAATGGCGGAAGTGAATGCCTGTGCTCTCCATCTTTGCTACTTGACTCCAATCACTTCTCTTAATAAACATGTTAGTACAACCATATAGTCAAGACCTGGCACTTTTTATGAATAGTAATAGGATGTTTTGCTCTTATTTGAAGCCTTTACTTGCCTTGCGTTGTGCAGTGAGGCTTGCTCTGATTTCTCTTGCAATGACTCCTTGGGTGTAAGCACAGGGGAAGAGCCCAGTGGAAGGGCATCCTGAACCAATTAGGAGTGTTTACCACCCAGTGACAAGAAAACAGCCCCATGATGGGAGTAGGGGGGTGGATTCTCAGAGATACTCATCAGCTCTCTTTCAAAGGAAAAAAGATGTCAAGTCATTATTCCTAAGGACATATATATATCTTCAAATGCCATCCTAATATTATATTTTGACAGATATTTGTTTCTGTGAAAAGTAATGAATTTCACAAGGGAAACAGATTGGAAAATGATTAAATAGACATAGCACTTCGGAGTGCAGCTGGGGAGTCCATGTGCCCTGAATGATAATGTCGTCTGTGTGACGCGTGGCTCCAGATGTTCTGTACTATCTGGGCCCTGCAAGCCAGTCCCTTCCAGTGGTTTCCCTTCCAGTGGCCCTGGCAGACTGTAGAGGGGCCATGGCTACAGCTGAAATAGCATCCAGAAGAGAATGTTCTGAGGACTCTCAGACCTGGGGGAAGTTTCCAATTTCTTCTTTATTGAGTTGCAGTCAGCACATTGATTTGTGATGATATCACAGGCATCAGTAATCCATTATATTTTCTCTAGCGCTTTTTAAAGTTTTCAGAGTCATCGTATGTTTTGTTTCTCTAAGTGACAAAAGGAGAGATAGTATTCAGCTCTGGCCTGGAAGCTTTTCATGGTTCAATGAAATGAATCACATTTTTATAGTGCCTACCTTCTTGAGCCTCTATTTACAAGGTCTTTTGTCACATGTTGGTTTGTAGAAGGTCTATTGAAAGGACAAGTTCCATTTTTTAAAAGAACAAGAACCTCAACTGACTACTCTGGATTTTATTCCTGTTTTTCAGCTTCCCACATATTCACAGAGAACCAGCACAGATCACACCGTGGGTTATCAACTTAGCCATTCCCATGTCAAAAAGGCTCCAAATTTCGAGGTTCAGTGCATTTTCCCTTCATTAATTAACAGCAGGAGCCAGGTTCCTTATGCCAGTGTGACTGTGACAGTGCTCAGGCTAACAGGATGGCACTTTGAATGGGCTGGAGCTGGTGGAATTTGTAAGAGTTTGATTAATAACTTGATTACACATCTGTCCCCATGAGCAGGAGGTCACACGTGAAGGAGGTCACCTGAGGACACAATGAAAGGACAAAAGATACGTAGTTGGTGGATACAGATACAGTCACCCTTGCAGAGCACACACAGGCAGTTGGAAGAGCCCGTTAGGAGGATGTGAAGGATTTGGGACTGGCCGCTGCGGGACAACCAACTTGGTATCCTCTATAACATGCTTCTTTCTGAGTTCAAAGCCAAAGCCCACAGTCAGGTGCTGAACTGATACAATTACATATCAACCTTTTTACATGTGTAAACTATCTATAAAAATATGAGTTTTATGAGTTAAGCCCAGCTGCCATTATGTTTCAGAAAGAATGTCTCCATCAGGGCTTCCCACCCCGAGGCCTGAAGCAGACCGCCTGCCACCTGACCGTAAGGCAGAGTTGGCCCAGTTTTCAGTGTTTATTGGTATGCTGTCTTTGGAAGTGTCCCCAAAACTAAGGCATTGTGAAGTTATCAAAAGAAACAGGCATTCAACTTTTATAAGCTCCAACTTTTTAAAATGTATTAAAACTAAGAATTATTGTTGGCACATATGGTTTGTACACACATAAATTTGTCTACAATTTCTGCCAAGGAAGTTGACAAAATGTAAACTATAAATCTAGAATGCGTGCTTTCTGTAAGCAATGTATACAGTAGTAGATTTGATTATAAAATTAGATCTAGGTTCTTGTTAAGCACCATAAAACATGGATGAAACAGCATAGTCAGCAACTTAGACAACAAAATATTCTGAGCAGGAAATTCAACGGGTGCTTTTTCTTACAAGGCCCTAGCTGTGAGTTGATCCACTTGATGGGAGTTTGGGGACTCTCTAAGGAGAGTGTGACTGTTATGGGCCAGGTTCTTAGCTCCTTTGGTTTAACATCAAGAGTGAGGTCCAATGTTCAATGTGTGGTTTGCACATTTGCACCTGCCCAATAATTAGAAGTTTCAGGGTATGAAAAGGCACTACTAATCATTATTCTGAAATGCCCTAATTTTTGTTGGACTCTGATATGAAATGAAAGTGGGAAATGAAACATGATATTTTAAAGCAAAAGTGAATCAGGAAGATCATTCATTTTCATTCTTTCCCTCCTCATGGAGGGAAAATTGCAAGCAGTGTTCCTGAAAAAATGACATAGACATCCACTCATGAATACCTGGAGCACCCAGACTCCCTTTTTATGCTACCCTTGCACTGACTCCCTGATCTATGGTCTCTGTGAGTAAAGGCTGCTCCTCGGAAGGAAGTGTGAAAGCATGTAAGTCAGCTCAGACAACACTAAGACCATAGACCCTGCAATTTAAACAACAGAAAGTTTTTCCTTATGGTTCTGGATGCTGGGAAGTCAGCAATCAAGGTACCTGTAGATTCTCTTCTTTGTGGGGCCCCAGCTTGTGTGGCCAACCTCCAGCTATTCCTCACGTGGTAGAAAAAGGAGAGTTCATTTTTTTTCACCTTTTTACAGGGCTAATCCCATTATGAGGGCTTTACTCTCAGGACATAATTTCCTCCGCAGGGCCCATCTCTTAGTACCATCACACTGTGGATTAGGGTTTCAGAATATGAATTCAGGAAACATAGCATTCGGTCTATAACAGGAGAAGACTAGTTATGCACGACCAAACTACTCAGCCTGTGCTGTGATGACAAATCCAATTTTGCCCTAGAAACCTCTGAAACCTTGGAACAAGCTGCTACATTAGTCCCAAGTTCACTCTTCACCTCTGAAGGTAATCTTGGGTGTCCTATTTCCCACCTCAAACTATGTCCGGCAATGGAACGCATAGGTCTTACAACAATTAGATAACGAGATTAAGGGACATAATTAAAATACCCTCAAATGTATCAGTAATGTAAAAATAATGCTAATTAGAATATTCTCAGCCTATTTCCCATTTATAAGCTCTCTTTCATTATGAAATTTTGAAAATTAAATTTCTCCCCCTGTATATTAAGTCTGAGGACTTGCAACACATTCCTTTTCCTCCCTGATCGGTCAGAGAACACTGCCTCGAGCACAGTCCTGCCAGCACTGCGCTGGAGGCTGCTGCTCAGAGGCTCATCCCCGAAACATGTGAAACGCCCTTGTTACCTGCCTCTAGCAGATGTCAGAGAAGAAAACCGCATTCCTGATACTTTTTACAGCTAGCTAGCAACTCTGAATCTTACTGATTGGTAAAGGTGAAATCCAAGCTTGGCTGGGTCACGTTATGTCCACATTATGTCTCCTAGCACACAAGGAGAGTAAGAGAGGCGTGAACACATCCGCTTCTGCGTATAGAAAGTCACTTAAGGCGGTCTGGAGTTCAGCCTGCCCACTTGGTGGTGACTCTTCCCTCCTCCAAAGCCCCGCGACCAATCAATACCCAGCCCGTACAGTCTCCGGCCTCTCTGTATGTTTCAACCAGTCCGTGACCGATCTGCATGGTTACTCCTTCTCCGTTTGCTTTATAAGTGTGTACATTGCCTAATACAACCGGAAGTGTTCTCGGAAACCGCCCCAGAATCTGAAGTGTGACTTCGTTTACCTCATCCTCCAGGTCCAAGTTTCTATTACCTCAGAAAGACAATGACAGCCTGGTAAAAGTCTAGAATGTATTGCTGGGTGTAGACTCTTGGTACTATTTCATGGAAAAAGAAACAAAGAAAAAAAGTGGAAAACAATTACCAGGCCTGGGCTTGTCTGAATGCCAGACAGTTTGTACTTGTCTGGAACTCAAAACCTACAAACTTCTACTAAGCCAGGAAAAAAAAATCAATCACCCATCAAGCTTTTAATGGAGTTGACACATATCTTTCTCTTATAGATGCCCATTGACCTTTGAAGCCTGTGCTATATTTTTGACCTACGTCTTGTGCTACCCTCACCTGCAAATGCTGCTAGGGACAGTGCTCAGCTCTCAGCCCTCCAGTACCTAATTTCCTCCTCAGGGCCTAATTTCCTCCTGTGGCCCAAACATTTCACACAATGCACCTTTCAAATGCCACTCACTTCCCATACAAGTCCCACCTGGCTTCACTCAGCAAGCTGGAAAACCACCTGCACGTCTGGGGCACTGTATATGCCAGCCACATGCAGAGTCTTTCACTGTGTGTTAGTCCCAAACACAAGACCTGTGGAAACATTGCACTGATCCCCCAGTGGACACCAAGATGCAGAACAGTACAGATTTGGGCCCATGTGTCATAGAAACCAAACAAAATAGAGTTTGGGACAGATACTAGCCAGGAAATGGAAGCAGGAATTTTCTCAAATCAAGGGAGACAGATTTTGACTGATGAGGAAAGAGAACCAGGAAGAGGAGGATCTGAAGAGAGGAGCCATCCCTAATATCTCACACATCCGAAACACATAGGTACTAGCACTCCCCCTAAGTCCCATTGTTCCACAGGAAGAATAATGAGGCATAAGGTACAATCATAAGCTGCCATTCCTGAGGAGGAAAGTCCTCCAGGCAAAGAAGGCTGGGCATGATGAAGGAGGCGCTCTGATCTGGTAGCATTTCTCTAATATTTCAATGATGACCACAAGGCTAGAGAAGGGGTCAATGTTTTTTACCACTCTGTTAGAATTACAAGTTGATATTTTGCTGGAGTTATATATTCTTCATTATTTTTGAGTGTATGCTTCTAGTCACAGAAAACTTCTCTGTATGTCTATGATTCTTATTGCTTTTATAAATGGAGCAATGATTTTATCAAATGCCCTTTCGAGCACTAGCAATCTCATTTCACAACTTTTATTCTCATATGATGAATTTCACTCTCCTGGTATAATGAATTATATTTATGAATTTCCCATTATTGAATCAATCAACCTTTTATTTTAGAAATCAACTTCCTGGTGGTAGTCTATTACTCTTTAAATATATGAATTTCCTGTCTGGAGTCTGGAATAGCCTTTTAACATCTCTTCTGCATGCCTGGTACAATTCTCTGCCCCGGGGACTTCAGTTCCCCTCTTCTTTGAGAATTTCTTATGTTTCTATCTTTGCATTTTGGATTTTGCTCTTGTATTTTCTGACTTCTACCAACTCCTAGTCTCCCACTCCCACTATAGTCCTCTTCCCTTTCACCCTTCTGTCCTGTTCCATGGTGACTCTGTCTTTCTACATCTTTTCAGGCTAACACTTCAGGATGAATAATGCTTAGAGACATTCCATTCCTCTTGGTGCTCAATGTGCTCCTTTCCATTACATTTTACTATTTCTAGAGCCAGTGATGTGTTAAGGTGGTTACTATCGGGATCTCTGAAGCACATGTTCCTGAAAACTCAATATCTGATTCAAAATAGTTCACCTGGAGTAGCTTAGCGGAGACTGGGAGTGAAGATCCAGGCTGCAGAACACTATCAGCTAATCTCCCCACACTGGTTTGATAATCAAACTTAACCCCTCTGCCATAGGATATCCTCTTTAGTTCATGATCTCAATGCAATGTTTGTCTTGTGTTCATTCACAGGTATTTGTCACATATGGTATTTAAATAATCTAGGTCGTTTTCTTACAAACAACCCTAAAATCTCAATGGCTTGAATTAATACAGGTTCATTTCTTGTTAGTGTTTAATGCCCACCTACAGTTGGTTGAAGTAATGGCAGTGTTCTCTCAGTGTAGTCTTCAACTTTAGTTCCAGTATCTGGAACAGCTCTATCTCAAAGGCAGCAGGCCAAGCTGGGGGCATGGACTCCCCCAGCAAGTGACTGTCCAGCCTAGCAGTGATACACACAGCTTCTTACAATCACTATTCAGGACATGCGACATTATCTTGTGCCCACAGGAGCATGAGGAGAAATGTTCCTCCCTACCAATGCTTTCACAGGTAAGCTGAACCCAGAATCAGACAGGACTGCCTTGTGAGTGAAAGAGTGAGAAGACACTTTCTCTATGTGAAACACATCCGAAAACAAGCTTTGTTCACTCTCCAGCTTGCTGCTCTTTGAGGCTCGGCTTCCTATCCTGTTTTCAGCATCTGGCAACACAAGTCATAAAGGAGCACAGAGGATCCTGCTGGTCCTTCTGTGTCACACTGTCAGCCTGTGTGTCATCAGATGGGGGATGGCATCCATGAGCTCTCTCTCCTGAATGATTATCCTTGAGAGGATAATCTCAGGTTCCCACCTCCACACCCACATTATCTCCACCCCAGACCACATATTGGGTCTGAGCCCTGGGCCTGTAATTATGTTGTCTGAAACTGGGCCCCGGCAACCTGCAGCCTCCATGTCCACCCTGATTGGGACCCCAGCTCTGCAGTGAACATGAAGGTTGCCACCCTGACAGCCCCTCCCAGCAGCCCCTCCTCTGCTCTAGAATCTTCTCTGGGCTCCATTTCCAACCTCCTCACCCCTCTCTAGAGGAGCCATTGACACATTTTGCCTAAACTATTATGACAACTGCGAAATTAATCATCAAGTGTCTGATCCTCTCTACACCCTGCAAAGCACCCAGAGAAATCCCTTCAAATGTCAGCTTGATCATGTCACCATTCAGCCAGGAACAACCCCCACCATGTATCATCCACCCTGAGGTCTGAAATCCCCCCTTCAGCTCCCAGGCTCTGCTCACCCATCCTTCCCTGTGCCCCCTTCATCCTCTTTCCTAGCTCCAAGCCTGAAAGCTTTATGCCCTACATGATGCGAAGGCCTTGTGCTGAGTCCAGAGATTTCTGAATGAAGGGCCCTGCCTTCTCATTTTCTTGAGCCCCCAAAGTTACACAGTCAGTTTTATTCTTAGAAATGGGTTCTTACCTCTAGGGACTCTGCCCAAGCCAATTCCTTTATCTGAAATATTCTTCCTCCCTGCCTCCCCACAATTTGCTCTGATCTCTGAATAAATAGTCCTTCCCTAGGAAAACTTTCTCAATTCCCAGGCTTCCAGAGTCCCTGAACTTTTCCTTGAAAAACCCTCAGCATACTTAAACCACTGGTCAATCTCTCATTACCTGTATGTTTCCAGGGTAGGATTTGTCTGTTCACAATGTACAGTGCATCTGGGCAGTACACATGGGAATGAGGAGGGTGATGGATTCAGTGGCCAAACGGTGACTTGGACTAAAGTCCTGTCTCATCTCCTCCTTAGCTCTTTAACTCTGGGAAGTCTCTCACCTATCTGCTCTTGAAGGGCTAATGATAGCACCAAGTGAAGCTTGAATTTTAGATTTACAACAAATTCATTGTTTATCTACATTGTGTTTTGTGAAGGGTTACTGTAGGCAGTAGTGTTGGAAATGAGTTCTAATCCCTGCAAGCTTCATGAAGACCAGGCAGCCATCAGGAGCTCTGAGGAGCGGCTCAGGAATGCAGCTGCTGAAATGATGAGTGACGATTCCGGTGAGAGTTAAGGGCTATGAAATATGCAAGACCCTTAGTGCAATGCCTGTTATACAGTGAACATTAGACATACTAGCTATTATGATTTTATTGTTAGAATCAAGGTTTGTGGTAGAGAAGTATTTCTTGGGAAAGTTGGGTTGTGATGATGCTGGAATCACCCTACGAGGGTAGCAGTGTTCTCTCGGGCTGATTTCTGTTGTGCATTTGCCTCACAGGATTCCAGAATATATTTTCCAAACTCATTATATGAAGCACATTTGTAACTGGACAAGCATCATGGATGGGCACACACAAACACACACGCGTGCATGCGTGCGCGCGCACACACACACACACACACACACACACACACACACACACCCCTTCTCCCCTCTTTGCTACCTCGCCTTTGTTTCACGGAGTTTTCCAAAACATTTCGTGTGGCTCCTCTGAGACTCCCTTTGTAGGGACCTCCCAGAAGTATCACTTGGGCTTGTGAGCCCCTTCCCTTTCCTCCCAGGCCTTCCAAAAGCCAAGAGACTCTCCAGTAGATTGTAGCCAAATGTAGTGGGGAAAAAAATTGCAAAGTATCCAGGTAGAGCTGAATTTAGGTAAAGAAACATTTGTGTTTAGTATAAGTATGCCTCATACATAATTCTTCAGGTTTTAATTGTCTCACAAAGGCTAGGTGTTCAAAGTTTGATCATTATGTATTAAAGCATTTTGGAGGTGTGGCCTAGTTAGAGAAAGTCAGCTGATTGGGGATCATGCCCTGGAAAGATATGGGGACCCTGTCCCTGTTCCTAGCTGTCACCAAGTGAGTGGCTTGCTTCACCACACCACAAAGTGCTCCTACCACAATATACTGCTTGCCATAGATTCCCATAGGAAAACAGGGCTAAGTGACTGTGGGCTGAAACTACAAGCTAAAATGAAATGTCCCTCTTTGCAAGTTGTTTATCTCAGGGATTTTGTCACAGCAACAAAAGGCTAACACATCGTACAATATGTGAGACATACTTCTGAACAATTATCATCTGTGTGAACTTCAAGTTGAGAAATGTATGCCTCAGTCCTGGACCCTCACACAATGAGTGCACACTCACCTGAGCTCATTTGAGTCTAGCAGGAAGCAAAGAACACCTGCCCTCTTCTCTACCTCTCTTTTTTACTCTGACCTTTTCCTTCTACTCCAGGTGAGTCCTTCTCCTAAGTGGGCCACAAGAAAGTCAGTGTTAGTCTAGGTTCTGAGGGGAAAGATGCAAGAAGATAGAGCAACGTGGAGGCTGCAGATGTATTCCATGTACTTTGTCTTGGATATCATTTATTTTCCATTCAGGAAAGCATCTCCCAGATAGAAGTACCCATCTGTCTCATTGTCTGAAGTGTCTTCCACTGTCCTGAGAATGTTTCTTTCCCTGCAGGTGGCCTCTCTTTTTCCTCTGTATTGCAAGCTCCAGGTCACAGAAAGAAAGCTACTCTCTTGCTGAAAATTTCACCACTGCTCCTTCGCAATTCTGTGAATTCTCCTTCCCTCTTGCTACATGATTGAACTAGTGTTTCTTTCCTGCTTACACAGAAGGCATCTTCCTATCAACTTCCCAGATGCCACAGATGGTCTTGCCAACATGACATGACTCTAACAGGATTCTGGAAGTCATTACACCACTGTCACTAATTTTCTAAAATAGGAGTATTTTTCTCATACTGAGCAACAAGGATAAGTTTTATTATCAATGATAATACTATTTCAGAATTTTAAAAAGTTTTTTTTTATCTTGAGAATCTTTAACAGTAGATGACATTACAGTTACAAATTAACTTAACATTTCCTTAAATTGGAGAATGTCAGTAAATACATCTGAATCCCAATCAAGTATTTTCATGTCAATGAGGTAGTTCACATCTGAGTGGAAAAGGTTTTCAGCTCCTCATTATGAATCTTGCTTTTTGACTCCAAGTGCAATCACTCTGAGGCTACAGATAATTTAATTACCACTACATCTGCTTTGACTTGCACTTGCTGCTGCTTTGACTTGCATTTCCTGGCAAAGCAGCAAACAAGAGAAAACCAGTTAAGTAGAGGAAGTAAGAAAGTATTCAACCTGTAGTGGAAAGCTGTCTCTTTCCTGTCAGTTCCTTTCATGCATTGACATTCTTGAGGGCCTACTGTGTGCACAGTGGGACAAAGATCCATGAGATACTCTGGTTTCTGCTCCTTGAGAATTTCTACAATGTTCCCTCCATGCAGGACATGCCCATCCCCTACCACCAGGGAGGAAAGATAATTATGTATTCCAGATGCTTAAAGAAATCAACATCACACATGTATGGGTTAAAATTTTTAATTTAAAAAAGAAGTAAAAGCAGATCAAATGGAAAATTATTAAAAGTTTATTATAAAAGCAAAAGAATGGCTCTCAGGTCAGGGAGACCTCAGTCAAATTTGTAAGAGGCTTTGGCCTGGCATTACACTTGGGCTTCTCAAGGGAAATTAGCAAATGTATAGATCTCTGTTATGTGTGCAGACTGCATGGCTCAGGTGTGTTGCTACCATGCTGATGAGGTGGATAAGCTTCTTTCATCCAAAACTAAAGTTAATGTTGTGGGGAACTCAGGGCAGTTTCAGTTTATGGCTGCAGGTGATGGCCCTTGAGGTACTCAACTGTGGTCTTCAGTTTTTCCTCTCACCATCCACTGAAGGTTATTTTAGATTATTTTGTTAAATAAATTCCACAAGTGGTCAATATAGTTCTATTTTAGTAAAACTGACTTTAACAGAAAAGTACTGATCTCATGATGAACTCTCCTCCTGACGATTCCCATCGTGGTCCTGAGACAAACTCCGTCTGACTTAGCAACTTCCTAGGGGAAGATGATGATGTCATCCCCCTGGCTCCCTGTTCCAAACAGCTGGGCAGCACATTGGAAGAGCAGGCGTGGATGGCCATAACACATCTTCTTTTTCATCCCCTTCCTTTCCCTTTCAGTCTCTTGTTCTTTTCTCACAGTTACTTTAAAGAAAGATCTGGGAAAGAGTCCATCACTTAAGGATATCATTTCTCAGTTTTAGCTGTTTTCTTCCAAATAATGCAAACCTTAAGCCACAGGATTCACTCTACTCAAATATTTTCTCCTTTTAATAAATTTTAAACTTAAGTCTTTGACTTAGTGTGACCCATGGCACAACCCCAACAAAATAGTTTTGTTATTGTTGGTGTTGGTAAGCCCAGAACCACAGACAGTGGGGCAGAATCCATGGTATTTAGACCTAGTTGTAGCCCATGGAAAGATTAATCCTAATACAGGGAAAGAAGCTGCAGGCAGATTGATTCCTCCTGTTTGTCCTTGTGCATGTTGCATGCTTTGGTGACTCTGTGGGAAGGAGAGGTCACTCACTAAAGATATGAATGACCTGTATGTGGTCTAGTCAGGCAGGAAAACTACTGTCACAGAAACACTGAGAGATCTGAGTTGAGGGACAATATTGCTGTCCTATGCAGACCTGTGAGGTCTGCTTGTTCTTGAGTCTGTGACTGCTATTTCTTACACCTGGATAAAAATGCCAAACACCCCCAGATCCTCAAACTTCTCCCAGAATACAGAGATCACAAGATATAACACATTTGCTTCTTAGATGGAGCAAATAGCATCAGCCCCTAAATCCTATTTCCAGAAAGCTAATTGCAGGTGCCAGGTACAGTGTTGGCTGTTTTTGCCTGGCCTTGTTGTCCACTCATGCTTTCAGAGTTCATGGTTTTGCCCTCCTTCTACAAGAATGTTGGCATCCCAGAAGTCTTATTAACTTGCTTCAGGTCAAAAAGCATAACAGCTGTGGAAACTATATTCAAATTCAAAACTCTCTGAGCCCGAAGACCTTGACTTAAAAGAGCTCCCCCTTTTTCGTTGATGAAGGACACAAATAACTTTTCATAAAGAACTAAAACCTCATTACCTAGTAGGCAAATATAAGAAAGCACAGGAATCCTTTGTAAAATAAGCTTCACATAGTTCTGCGGTGTACTTGGGCATCCCAACATCTATCATTGCCTATGACCAGACTTCTGTGTCCAGGAAGACACCTGGATGTTGAAAATACTGAAAAGGGAAACACAGTATCAGCTATTTGACCTCATGGGCCAAGAAGCACAACCTGACAAAGCCTCAGCTGAGGCTCACTGTAAATACCACGGGGTTTCCTGCCAGAAGTTCAGGGTGCTGGCAGCTGCAGTCAAACTACCATCCCATCTAGCAGTTACCACCTGGGGGCAGTTATCTGTAAACTAAATGTTGCCAATTACTTTTCATTTCTTTATAATGAGAGAGCATTTGGATTAACTGTAAAAGAACCTACAAAGAACAGAATTACTGAGCACACTGCCCTGTACATCCTAGAGGCTTAATAAGTATTCCTTAATTGAACTGAGTGAAGCTGAAGGAGCTTCCTGTGCTACAGCTCATAAGACAACATGGGAGAACTTGTCCAACTCGTCACCTCCCCAACACCATCCCCAATCCCCAGGCAGCTGACTGTGGGAAGACACAGGAATGTCATGGTGCTGGTTGCATTTGGGTGGCTTCATTGCCCACTCACAGGATCGGGTTCACAGGATCACCTTCTGTCTGGACACAAGGATGCTGGAGGCCCAGAAATCTTAATAAGTTACCACAGCTGTCCAATGGCCCCTATGCTCGTAGGACTCAGCCTTGGACTGTGTATATAACAAGTTTACCTGGCCTTTGCAGATAACTTCCAAGTCACACCTCCTATTCCAGGCCATCTGTGTTTACCAAGAATGCCAGAGCCTGTGTCAAATAATCACAAGAGACAGCCAGGTCTGGAAGTCGCCTTGGTGTTTCTTATCACAGTGAGTCTTTCAACTCACTTCCTTCCTGGGCCCCCGTGCTGAGATTTCTATTTATCCATGAGCTCAGCAGGTTCACAAGCAAAGGACCCTGTTCCTTTCTTTTGACTCTTGTAGCTACTCTGTGGATTCTTTGGCTTTGGGGAACTGTTGATGTAGAAGAAAAGAAATAAAATAGACAGAAAGGAGATGAGTAAAGTCATAACTTTAAAATTGTACTTTTAATAAGAAAGTCCAGAATCAAACCTAGTAAAAAATTCCTTAAAGTCCTTAAAGACACAGTTAGATTTGGCCTTTCCCTTTTTTTTTTTTTTATTATTATCTTTCTTGGTACATTAAATATACACATCATGATTGCACTCCATAATGGGGATTTGTACCAGTATAAGACACAACTTAATTCTCATTTTTTCCCATAGCCCCACCCACCCTACCACCCCCCCATATATATAAAATTTGTTTCCTTACTTTTTTGTTACAATCTCAACATTGTCCCCTT